>MUZC01004686.1:274691-318268 GCA_002072015.1 Radix auricularia | reverse complement strand
GAAAATCGGCTAATCGGCTAATCCGGAACTCTGCCACAAAATAATATCAGCAAGCCGAAATTTTAAAAAAAAATCGGTTGGCTGGTCTTAGTCCGTAGATTCACTAGAAATCATGCCAATGGCTAAACTGAACTGGGTCAAGGGGTCTATGGACACTGCCAAGGGAGTCACTGAACTGGGTCAAGGGGTCTATGGACAGTGCCAAGGGAGTCACTGAACTGGGCCAAGGGGTCAATAAACAAGTTTATTTTAACGAGCGTTGATTTAACGGGTTTATGTTATGCGAACCATGCCATGACACTTCTCTCCAAAAAAATTAAATCCAAATTCAACGTCAAGGTCCAAAGGAGACGTTTATATCGGACACATTGCCGAGACATAATTAGTTCATTTCGCTATATCCTATCAAATAAAATATTTCTATTACTATTACATTCTTTTTTTATGGAGACCAACATTATCGTCACTATTCCCCACCCCCTCATACACACAGACTTTCAATGATCTCGATACACGATCACCACTTAAATCACTGATACGCTAAGGCTGCTATGATTCATAGTCACTCACTACTGTTAAAAATGTATAACCAATTCATCTTATTACACTTCCTTGACTATTCGATTGTGTGTATATGTTCCCATATTTCCCTTGAAATGCGTTCAATATTGTCCCATTATTAGAAAAAAAGAAAATCAACTGCTTCAACACAAAAATTAATCCTTACCCTTAATCTCTTGAAATAAAATTAATATGGGACTTTTAAAGTTTCTGTAATCCACGAAGCTTATCATCTCTTTGCACATGCTTCAGTAGACACATATATTTGTCGTCCGGGTAAAAAGCCATGATGTTTTATCACTGAGTGTGTGCACTTTATGTGAACGTAATAATGCCGGTAGATGTATTATTGTGTGTTGCATTGTCGTATTATATAAGTAGGTTTCTACATCTGCTGATTATTAGCCTTTTAAAAAGTAGACTCGCAGAGGACAAATCTGATTTGATATTGAAATGTAAACCTTAGAGAGCATGTCAAAAGTTTCACTCTAATGGATATAAATACAACCCCTCAGCCGACGCCGCGCGCCGAATACGCCGCCGAATTTTCATTCGCCAAAAATCCGCCGGAAAATATGTGGCGCGCTGCATTAGCCTAACAGCGGATAAACTATATGGCGTTTCTTTTATTCATGATAATTATGAACTGATATTCCAACTGCCTTTCAGGTATTGAGTGACAGAAACTAAATGAGTGGATTGCATTCATGCACTGTATTTTAGAAGGACATCATTTTATAAAACTATAGATCTAGATCTATAATTTTTTCAATTGTTTAAAAATATTTTTTTCTGAAGTATTGTAATAGTGTTTTTTTTTAATTGTTGAAGTTTTATTACTTCTTTATTGGCCAGCCTTCGGCCAAATTTCATCAAAATATTCCGTAATGAGCTGAAAATCGGCTAATCGGCTAATCCGGAACTCTGCCACAAAATAATATCAGCAAGCCGAAATTTTAAAAAAAAATCGGTTGGCTGGTCTTAGTCCGTAGATTCACTAGAAATCATGCCAATGGCTAATTTCTCACTGGTCTATGGAAAACTTATCTTGGGCAAATATTATAATCGATTTATTCGAATTTAAAATCGAGTTTTATAATCTTTAAACGTGTTTTAACCGTATTGAAATCATGGAACTCATTATTTAGTTTAGTGATACATATTTATGCACTATTACCTTCGCAATATATGTAAACAGTGACACAATTTTTGCCTCAACGAGTCATGTCTTTACGACAGAATATTTTTGAAAGCCTTGACCAAACTTAGAGAGGGCCTCAAATTATATGATGCCATTATTCCACGTGTTCTGCTTTATCGGGCTCCCCATCAACTAGCCACCAGTTTAACGGGGGCTCATTTCATCGGGCCACCTCAACATAGTCCGTCCCTCCCACTTTATCGGGGTCCCCATCAACCGGCCACCAGTTTAACGGGGGCCCATTTCATCGGACCACCTCAACATAGTCACCCCTCCCACTTTATCGGGGTCCCCATCAACCAGCCACCAGTTTAACGGGGGCCCATTTCATCGGACCACCTCAACATAGTCCCCCCCTCCCACTTTATCGGGGTCCCCATCAACCGGCCACCAGTTTAACGGGGGCCCATTTCATCAGACAACCTCAACATAGTCACCCCTCCCACTTTATCGGGGTCCCCATCATTTGGCCACCAGTTTAACGGTGGCCCATTTCATCGGGCTACCTCAACATAGTCCGTCCCTCCCACCCCCGCTCCCACTTTATAGCGGTCCACTTCTTCGGGGTCCCACATCAGCCGGAGTACATTTGATCAAGGGCCCACTTCAACTGTACCCACTTCACCCATGGTCTCAAACAGGTCGACACGCTAGTCTTTTTTTGGTAGAGCCGTGGAGAGATCATCAAGTATGATACTTTAAACCCATCAACCCGTGGCACTATTTGACTGCTGCGCCATTGTTACAACGCGTTATTCGACCTGCAACACATGGAACGAGTGTTTGTCTGAGATGATTGACGTTGGTAGTGTGTTGTAAACTCGTGTTAGACACGGCTTATCCATTAGTCAACACATAGATTACACATCATGTTTCCTTGTGTGTCTTGGGTGAATTGAGGCATAATATGTTTCATACTTTTCAATAAAACGTTCAACCGTTCAGCATTACATTGAAATGAATCCAAGGTTTTCATATTAACTTCAACTATACTAATTTTGATCCGGAAACTAAAGAAAATATATGACTTGTTAAACACCAGGAAACATAAAATTTGTATTTCATCTACTACAATGTTGAGTAGCATTAGTGTTTGACAAACTTTGAAGTTTAAAAACGAAATAAAAGACAACAATATAGGTAAATGTAAGGGTTATATTTATTATTGGCAAATAAAAATAACACCATGAGGAGACGATATAAGTTTTTAAAATCGTGACTTTATAGAACTTAGTTGTACAGCTATAGAACTTGGTTGTGGAGCTATATAACTTAGTTGTACAGCTTTAGAACTTGGTTGTGGAGCTATAGAACTTAGTTGTACAGCTATAGAACTTGGAGACGATATAAGTTTTTAAAATCGTGACTTTATAGAACTTAGTTGTACAGCTATAGAACTTGGTTGTGGAGCTATAGAACTTAGTTGTACAGCTATAGAACTTAGTTGTACAGCTATATAACTTAGTTGTACAGCTATAGAACTTAGTTGTGCAGCTATAGAACTTAGTTGTACAGCTATAGAACTTAGTTGTACAGCTATAGAACTTAGTTTTACAGCTATAGAACTTGGTTGTACAGCTATAGAACTTAGTTGTACAGCTATAGAACTTAGTTGTACAGCTATAGAACTTAGTTGTACAGCTATAGAACTTGGTTGTACAGCTATAGAACTTAGTTGTACAGCTATAGAACTTGGTTGTGGAGCTATAGAACTTGGTTGTGGAGCTATAGAACTTAGTTGTACAGCTACAGAACTTAGTTGTACAGCTATAGAACTTAGTTGTGCAGCTATAGAACTTGGTTGTGCAGCTATAGAACTTGGTTTTGCAGCTATAGAACTTGGTTGTGCAGCTATAGAACTTAGTTGTGGAGCTATAGAACTTAGTTGTGTAGTTTTAGAAGTTTGTTGTGCAGCTATAGAACTTAGTTGTGCTGTTATAGACATTATTTGCGCTTTATTTTTATAAACATTTGCCTGAGAACCAGATGCTCGCGAGCCATGGTTTCCCGACCCCTGCTCTACGGTAAAGACAACGGACAATTTCTTGCATTTTTTGCCTAATTGTGTAGATGAGTTATCAAATATATAACACATGCTCCTATTCATCGGATTTTGTGCATGCAACTCTTACCCATGTTTTATATCTAGCCTTGCAGTTTACTAGAATTTTTAATTTTGATTTTGTTTTTCCTGTTTGTTTTTTCCATAGCACGCCCGAATTCCAGCCGGGAGAACATGATCTTTGTGTGCTTTTGCATAAGGATTAAGAAGAGTATTTTTATTTCCTTTGTCTGAGCGTTGTATTGGATTGTTCTTTCTTGTATTTCCAAGTTAAGATTTAATGTTTCATTTATCATTACTACTTTCCTGTTCGTTAACGTATTCTCTAGTGCAGTGCTTCTCAGTGGACCGGCAGGAATTTTTCCATTGCTCCAGGGATCGGTGAATTATTTTCACTGTACTGACTGACGTGGTAGAGAAACGCTATTTATTTCTTCTTCTTCTTCTTCTTCGTTCTCAATATTGAATATTGAGTTTTGCGTGCCACGAGTTTTGCGCCAATTGGCCCGTGGTCTCCGACTTCAGCCTGCTGTATTTTCTGGATTTGCTTCCATAGCCTTTGGTTAGCCAAGACCATCTGCAAGGCAGCAGTTGGTTTTTTTTTTTGGCAGGTGATGCAGCGATCACATGCCACGGCTAAGGGTCCCACGCATTACCCCGCCGCTTTTCACTCATTTGGGGCTGGGTGGAACTCGGGGACGTCCTGGGCCCCAGGAGCAAGTCCTTAGCTTCCCATGGATTCGAGCCCGTGACCATTGGAGCGCCAGTCGAGTGCGCTTACAACCGCGGCCCCCGCTATTTATTTGATTTCTTTCATTTTATATGCTTATTAACGAAAAATTGATATATTCTATTGGCTTATTATTGGAGTTGAAAATAAAGGATTATAATTATATTTGCGTTCCTTTCTGGATCCTTCTGCGGACCGGCAGCCTCCAATAGTCACGTGGTTGCCGTGGCTCCAACAAACAGAAATCTCACCTTAACTTAAAGCAACCATGATTATTAATAGATGATTACACACTTGCTTCTCAATGAATAGTTCTTTTTTTCATTATGTTCAGAAATTTCGAAAATGGGAAAACCCTTGCTACAAATCTATGTTTACGACCAAGGAGCAAGAGGTTTATCACATCTACGTATGATAATTAATTAGATTATTCACAACATTTCGAGTAAACGTTAGAATATGAAACGACTTTTAAAATGTTAATATTTGTCAGCCGATAAACTCAGCGGTTATGAAATTGTTTACAAATGCCGGACAAAGGTTGTCTCCTCGTTCCTATTATATCACGGTTGATAATCCAAACAAAACAAGAACGATGACCCAGACCGTACCATACCAATTAAAACATGTGGCTTAGCATCTCGCGAGCCGTTTGAAGCGTATGTGTGGAAAGGGGAGGGGAGATGAGATAGGTGACCCCTCCCCCCAACCACCACATTGTCGTAAAGTGTGCAGTTAAAGGAAGGAGTGTGACCGCATGAGTGGAACAAACAAGGACTCGAACACGCACGAATCATCACGCGTGCGGTGTTGATGCTAAATACCTGTGGTAAGTAAATATGTCAACCTAAACACTAAACAGTGGCTTCAACCAACACACTCATCTGAAGTGTGTAATCACGTGTGCGTGTATTAGTGTGTGTGTGCTGGGAGTGCGTATAGTTGTGGGTATAGACTGATAATGTTTGTAGCAGAAGCCCCCCCCCCCGGGGAGAGGGGGGAAAATGTGTAATAGCGTGTGTTGTTTCAATATGACAGTAATTAGTCATACAGCACACGAGACAGTGACAGTTTATGTGTTGCCGTACAAGTACAAGGATTTCTGGCAAGCCGGGTAAGTCATTGTTGGGCCTAGAGCAGGGGTTGGCCAACATTTTTTTACCCGTTACCCCGAAATATGAACTGTTATGTTGATTTTACCTCCGAATTTGCCTGTCCAGCCTATACGACTCAGGGATTTTTTTTTGAGGGGGAGGGGGAGCGTCGCAAGTTCCCCTCCCCCAAGGGACTGGGGTTGAGCCCAGGTGAGATTTTAAAGAGTAGATATTTTGAGTCAATACGATGTGGATATCCATTTAGGAGAGAATTTATTTGATACAATTATGAATGTTTACAGTTAAATATAGTGGTTATAACGGTCATAGGTCTAATGTTCCTGGTCATTCTATGCATAATGATAACTCTTCAAATTTATTTAAAATTAAACCGTTCGAAGTTTTGATTAACTGCATGTATTGAATGCATCATATACTTGACATCACCATTCGATAGGAGCACAAAACAATATTTCCTCATCAACTGTTTGAAAGCTTTTCTTTTTAAAATATAGCACAACGCTATGACCACAATTAATGAAATAGTGTGCTAATAAATTAGCTTGATATCAACAGGCATTAGAACATTACCTCAGTTTTTAAAACAATAATTTTAAATAGTACAGAGACGATACCTGACACAGTCAAGTCTGCTGGATTAATTAGATGTTTTAGTTATCATGTTAATATAAACGACAGTGGAGAGGACTTCGGTGTCTTTGTATAGTACGTAGATAATACACGTACTTAAAACAGATTTTTATACTTCTAGCTGATTTTATCACTCCCAAATCTGTCTGCAATTCTCCAAGAATCCTCTTTTTACCCCAAATGGCGTAATTTACCCCTGTCCGCCAACCCCTTGCCTTGCGCTTAGAGCATCAATTCATCAATCGAATCGTTGTTTGTTTTGTTGGTTCTTTTATTAACAAAGTATTCCGCTTACATGGTCAGAAATCAGCTCTCAAATTAAAATTTTTTAAACACGAATTGTAGGGGTAATAAATTTATCTAGTGAATAGACCAACTAAACAAAAATCCTTGTAATGATAATGTGTTGTTAAAGATAAAGATAAATAATAATAAGTTTTATCACCACTAAATGTAACTATTGCACAACTTTGAAACAAGGAGGGAGTAGCGGATAATTCTTCAGCAATTCAAACCATTATAATTTTCCAAAACGTGACTTTTCAAATATAGGCCTTTGGCTAGCTTTACAGTAAACATGTTTTTATATATGCACATATACATACATGAGTTAAATTAAATTTTTAAACAAGTACCTTTGTAGTTAAATGTTTACGTAATCCCTATACGCAAAAGTTTGGCGTGAACTTAAGACACGGTTATACTGTTATAACAATAACACTGACTTTCTACATTGACACACTGGCAATGTGTATGTATTCCGATCAATGTTGACCATTGGCCAGAGGCGTCACTAGGAGGTGCGCGTGGTGCACCGGGTGACACCTTCTCAGGGTGGGGGGGGACCAAAACGTAAAATTCTGTTTGTTCCCGTTATTTTGCATGAGCAGGCTCGGAGGTCTAAGGGGTAGGTCGTGAGGGGGGGGGTGAGAACATGAGCTTCCTCTTTGGATGATATCAACTCTAGGTACGCCACTGCCATTGACAACCCTGAGTGACTGACCATAAGCTCCATGGACGTAAATATAATCAACAGATTACTGAGCTTCAATTTTAGTTTGGTTCTTTGGTGAAAAGGTTGGGGTGGGAATGCGACATCAATACGGAATGTTGTTTCACAGACGCTACGACTGTTCGCGTGGCGCAAAGTTACGCTTATGATCGGTGCTAACGTTAAGATTTTATTGATCAATTAAAGACTTCATATTCTTAAAATTAGTATTTAAGACTGTCTCTCATGGACTGAGAGTATGTCACATAATAACGAAACGATGAGTCTTAGCTCAAGTTGTGGCAACACGCATTGACAAAGTGCTACTTATTATATTTTATTTATTTAGAAAAAAAATAGTTGTCTTGACATTTTTTAATTGATTCCTTTTAGTTTATTTTCAAGGGATGAATCTCAGATATCACTTCATTCCTTTTTACAGACACTTTGGCTCACACCCTTTGTTTTAATTAGGTTATAATTATTTCACGTCAGTATTATTAAAAGGAACCTTTTTACACCCATATTAATTTAACCATACGATGTTTAAAATGACATACATGTATAAGCAAGTCAAATATTTTATCTTAAATTTTTCAACGAAATAATATCCTATACAATTTTCTCAAAGACCAGAAGGATACTTTTATTAGAATAACATTTCCGTGGTTTCTATTAGATTCGTTGAGACATTAACGCGTCCTCCTTCTTCCCCACTTCCCCAATCAACGAGTGTTACAACTGTAACTATCGAAAGCTCCGTTTTCAACATAAGCATCATTAAAGATGTGATGTTTCTTGTTGAACAAACAACCGTCTGCTCCCATCTCATTCTCGTGGAAGCCCCCAATTCATTCATCCTCGCGAATACTCGTACATGATAAGCTCGACGACGCATGTGTAACAAACAGTGCGTGCCTCATTCATTATTTATAGGTATTTAAGTCAGTCCATTATTCACGAGCGAGGATGTGTGTTGAAAGAGTAAAACGTATCTATCCATGTCATTCATCATAAGTGGCTGTTCATTTTTTTTCTTATTGTCCTCTAGTAAACCATTTTGAATTATTTTAATTTTTTTTTTAGATTTTATTTCCGGTTTTCACTTTCACTGTAAGCGATCCGTAAGTCAATGTCGTTAACATGTAGCACAGTTGGTGTCGTGTAATATATATGTGACTGTATCACAGTTGGTGTCGTGCAATATATATGTGACTGTAGCACAGTTGGTGTCGTGCAATATATCTGTGACTGTAGCACAGTTGGTGTCGTGCAATATATATGTGACTGTAGCACAGTTGGTGTCGTGCAATATATATGTGACTGTAGCACAGTTGGTGTCGTGCAATAAATATGTGACTGTAGCACAGTTGGTGTCGTGCAATATATCTGTGACTTTGATGGCTGACATTTAACAACTATTAAACTCCGAAGCGCGGTGATTAATTAAAGATTTTGAAGGGATAAAAATGCATCACAATCATAACATTATTGATAACACCAACATAAAATCAATTTTTAGTGAGCTACATGAGCTAAATTTTTTAGGATGTTTAAGTTAAGGTCGTGGTGTTTATCAATAAACATAATGATATTTGGGATTTTACAACATAATGCTAAAAAATTCTTATAAATAAGTAACCAGTGGATGGATGAGTTTTTAATGTGGTAAGTGGGGTTTGAGGTAAATTTGTCAGTGGGGTAAATTGTCAGTGGTGTAAGTTGGCAGTGGGATAAATAGGTTATGGGATAAGTTTGAAATGTTGTTGGCAGGGACTGGGAAAAAGTGGGAAATTCGGGAGGTAAAAAGTGTGGTAACCTTCACAAATTGAGGGAAGTGTGGGGTAAGCTAGAAATGTAGCAGGTAGACAGTCGTGGAATCTGTTAATTGATTGTTATCCTGCTATAATTTTCATCAACCTTTATTTTTAATATTCTAATATCCGTGTCAGTTTGTGGTTATAATTCGTATCCTCCTGCCTTTCCTGCAGAAACAATCTTAAGTGTTGTAGTTCGCTCACCGCATTGTCAAGATGAAGCCCTTATTATTGTGCGCTTGGTGCCGTGTACAATCAACTTTCTCAAAAACATTTTCCCCGAAATTGTAGGTAGCAGATTATCGGGAAACCCCATACCGTGTGCTCTACCTGTTGTAACCAAAACTTTCAAAGTCACATACAGCGTTAATCATTGTCAAATAATTGTTCACTTTTATATTAAAAATTACATAGCTGTTTTCATAGCAGCTTGATCATTTCTAGAACATATTATTGCAGCTCTGTTCAAAGACCTTCCAGTTTATTCAATGAAGATATCCCATCGCTGAGATGATGAAACAAATGAAGATAACTTTAACAAATAACAGCAGTACAAGAATGGCTTGAACGTCTCAGAGGTTTCTAATTAAGGGTGTAACGGATTTCGGCTCCGGCTTCAGCAGAATTTTACTTCATAAATCCGGCATAATATATATACTTATAATAGCTCCTGCAAATCCACAAGCAAGCCATTTTTACGAATCCGGCTCCGGTTTTGGTCGGATTTCACTTTATAAATCCGGCAAAATCCATCTCCGGCCGGATTTCAAACGTTGAATCCGTTACACCCCTCTTTCTAATTAGACATTTTAGCGGAATTATCGTAACCGACAGTTCTACTTTCCATTATGTCTGGTCCGTCATTTTTTAAAAAAAAATGTGTAAGAATTACAAAATGAAGGTCATTGTCTTTTGATCCTTTACAGGTAAAATTCCAAGAAAAACTTCCCTCCCTTTTAAATATCCCATCATAGATTTGTTCACTTAAACATATGAGCACTTCACAAATCTGAGATTTGTCTGATGTAAACAAACACAAATTTAAAAATACTTCTCAGGATTTATACATACCCTTGATACGTATCTCCTTCCCATTATTTGTCAGGAGAGTTAATAAATTTGTTTTGGGTTCCTGGTAAAAGGTAACTTGTAAGAGGTAACTTATAAGAGGTAACTTGGTAAAAGGTAACTTGTAAGCAGAGACGAGACAAAGACTTGGAATCGGGGCAATTGCCTAGAGTTTATTTAATTAATATATATGTATGTTATTTTCTCCATGTAAAGCGCTTTGAGCCCGGCGCCTTGCTGGGATACAGCGCTATATAAATTATCAATTTATTATTATTATTATTAAAACCCAGTTACGCTTCTGTCTGTAAGACTCATTGCGGTCTTCGGTGCACCTTCTTTTTTTTAAAAAAAAAACGCCTTACAGCATTTCAAGCGTCAGTGGCTACAAGTATGAATTTTATTTCAATTGAATTGTTTCGGATTATTATTTTTTATGAAAATAAATCCGTAGCTCGTTAATCGCAGTCGTGGTCAAATATTGGAAGCTCGTAGATAAGGCTCATTTGGTATATTCCTCATTAACCACTAAAAATAATTGATTGGTTTATCAAACGCCATCAAATCTAGTAGTAGTGCACATTAATGGTTTGAGACTGTCCCCTTTCTGGCCCTCTCCCCGTAACAGAGCTTCCAATTAGATCCATTTCAAGTGTGTGAGTAAGCCTATATTAAAAGGATGGGAGTAAGCCTATAAAAAATGTTTGTGAGTAAGCCTATATAAAAAGTATGTGAGTAAGCCTATATAAAAAGTATGTGAGTAAGCCTATATAAAAAGTATGTGAGTAGCCTATATAAAAAGTATGTGAGTAGCCTATATAAAAAGTATGTGAGTAGCCTATATAAAAAGTATGTGAGTAGCCTATATAAAAAGTATGTGAGTAAGCCTATATAAAAAAGTATGTGAGTAGCCTATATAAAAAGTATGTGAGTAAGCCTATATAAAAAGTATGTGAGTAAGCCTATATAAAAAGTATGTGAGTAAGCCCATATAAAAAGTATGTGAGTAAGCCTATATAAAAAGTATGTGAGTAAGCCTATAAAAAGTATGTGCGTAAGCCTATATAAAAAAGTATGTTAGTTAGCATTTATAAAAAGTATGTTAGTAAGCCTATATAAAAAAGTATGTGAGTAGCCTATATAAAAAGTATGTGAGTAAGCCTATATAAAAAGTATGTGAGTAAGCCTATAAAAAGTATGTGAGTAAGCCTATATAAAAAGTATGTTAGTTAGCATTTATAAAAAGTATGTGAGTAAGCCTATAGAAAGTATGTGAGTAAGCCTATATAAAAAAGTATGGGAGTAAGCCTATAAAAAGTATGTGAGTAAGCCTATGTTAAAAGTATGTTAGTAAGCCTATATAAAATCACTCTCTGTGAAGATTGGATTCTTCGTTACAGCTGAATTTTTATGTTCTGTTTTTCTAGCTTGCTAAAGAAGACTTCTATCCGTCTCGTTCACTGTTTTCATGTATCGTTTTTTTTTAAAATCCAGGTTCACACCTAGCTTGAGTTACCTACCCTGACTCAAGTATTAACCCTTTATTACCTACCTTTATTTTTATATTCAAACCGATCTCAATCTTATATCATTTCCGTTTTACATCTCACTAGATCGGATACCATGCTGTATTTCTATACACATGGCAACGAGAGCAGATCGCAGTGCATCATGCGACTTGCGTAAACAACGAGAACACTGTCAAGACTCGTGTGACCTCGATGCAAGAGATTCCACCAGTTGTCACCACGTGACTTCTTTAAACGTCGATGCCTTTGGTTATTTACCCATGGCAGTTGACCTACATTCCTCCACGCCTGGCCCAGGCTTAGCGCGCGGCAACATTTGTCTGTTAGTGGCGTGACTGCCATTTCGGCCACCACGAGCTGGAAACCGCTGTAATAAAACTAGTGATATAGTAAATAACTATTTTTTTTTCTCTTCATGCGAAAACAAAAATACATGTAACATGCCTCCTATAATAAAAACGAACACTTCGGCAGTGGCGTCTCTAGGAGGGTGCGGTGAGGGCGGGCCGCCCCGGCTGACATCATCAAGGGGTGACACTCAAATTGTAAAATTATGTCTGTTCCCGTTATTTGCCATTGGAAAACTCGGAAGAGTTCTATGGGTTAAGTCGTGAGGTGGTGACACCGTGAGCTAACGCCCCGGACGACAGCAACCCTAGAGACGCCTCTGCACTTCGGTATATAAACAAGGATGAGATTAGGTAACAAGAAAATCAGCAGATAAACATGATGCCAGAACAGGATGTGGTACATCGCTGTTTTTTGTTAACTTTCTAAAAGAAGAGCAACTTAATATAAGACTTATTGAAACAGGAAGTTCATTGTCTGAGGACCGGCACTGATTGCAATGGTTACCTCTGAGCATCTACGAGAACTACTATCGGTATAGGTCCCTTAGTTTTCGTGTAATAGTTTGAGAACCAATATCAGATACGTTTCTCAATATTTAATTTAAAAAATGTTCACTTAATTCAGAGATATGTTATTGTTGTTGCGGCGTGAACAATCCGCGTGAAGTTGAATCTAGTTGATAAGAGATTTGAAGATAAATCGATGACAAGGATATATCATTGACACTTAACGTGGCAGTTCAAGTGGGACACTGATAAGTCTCAATCGGGGATCTTTTGTACAGCAATTAGTGGGTGAAAATAAAGATAGAACAAAACAGTTACATAGAAAAAGTAAAGTCGTGCACATTAAGTGCGCTGACACAAAACAGTTGGACGTGGCTCGAATAGCCTCTTTTAACCACATCCCATAGTAGTATTAGCCACAACCTTCCTAGTGTAGTATTAGCCACAACCATCCTAGAGTAGCATTAGCCACAACCATCCTAGTGTAGCATTAGCCACAACCTTCCTAGTGTAGTATTAGCCACAACCATCCTAGTGTAGCATTAGCCACAACCATCCTAGTGAAGCATTAGCCACAACCATCCTAGTGTAGTATTAGCCCAACCATCATATGGTAGTATTAGCCACAACCATCCTAGTGTAGCATTAGCCACAACCATCCTAGTGTAGCATTAGCCACAACCATCCTATGGTAGCATTAGCCACAACCATCCTAGTGTAGCATTAGCCACAACCATCCTAAGGTAGTATCAGCCACAACCACCCTATAGTAGTGCTAGCCGCCATCATCCTATGTTAATTTAGCCACCACAGTCTTATGGTAGTATTAGCAACTATCATCATATGGTAGCTAATTAAATTGATATCCCAATTACAACTTTATAAAGTGACAGAAAATAATAATGATAAGATTTATTGACATTTTAAGAAAACTTAATGTATTTCATTCGTCTATTAAAATATTTCTAACCTTCAATTTAACAAGAGGTTTATGAAACGAAAATTATTAAAGGAATTATAAGAGACTATTCATTTATCCGTGTATCTGATGCCTAATGTCATTTCAAATAGTCTCATACAAATGTCCAATTATAAACCTGGGTAATTTATGTATTTGTGTACGTAAGAGTAATTAACGAACCATTAATATTTCATGGTGTACTATCTAAAAAGACTTCAGTTTAATTGTGAAGTATGAATACTTGATACATAATGAGCAAGATAGTAATTTTTTTTTAAAAAATGTTTCATTATTCAACATAAAGCTGCATTCACACATACAAACTATGTCTACCTTTCGCTTGAATTTATGTAACATCTAAATGGTGATTTTTGTCTGTGTTTAAGTTTTCCATCACGTGTGTTGGCGATTGATTTTCAAATAACTTAATTATTTATCTACTCTTATCAATTTGATAATTATCAGCCACTGATCCAGGCTTACTTTTTTGTTCCTCTTATTTGTACACACTTGTACATATTAGTACAGAGATGAAAGGTTGGATTTTAATCTTGCAACCCACGCATTAAAAGAAAAAGAGTTCGAGGAGGGTATGGTTGGTTGGGTGGTCGGGTTCAATAATTCCCCCTCCCCCCTTTTAAGTCGTAGATAATGATATTGTAGGTTAGGGTAGGACCTGCTATAATAGGTCTAATAACTAGGGTCTTCATTTCAATGGCCAATCCCAATCTTGATCTGGACAGCTGCTAGTATCGTTTAGTATGTTATCATATAGTATGTTATCGTATAGTATAATGTTATCATTAAGTCGAGAAGACGCTTGATGCTGGTGTCGCAGTTCCCGGCACTGGCACGTTGGTCATCCCAAAGGTTACTGTTGTTGACCAACTGTGTTTAGCCCGACTTGTTCTCTGAAAGAGATCGATTTGTTTTGCGGATTAAAACGGTAAGTTGTTTGGATTTGTCGCGTGTTAAGTATTATTTTACCCCCCCCCCCCCCCACCAACACCGTTCCTCTACTTGACTCTCACAGTCTCTCTCTGTCTCTCTCTCACTCTATCTCACACTCTGTCTCGCTCTTACCTTTTGATCCTTCACTCTATTCTCCTAACCTCCCTTCCTTCACCTTTCACTCTACTCTCCTAACCTCCCTTCCTTCACCTTTCACTCTACTCTCCTAACCTCCCTTCCTTCACCTTTCACTCTCTCCCCCACCCTCTTCCTTTCTCTTTACTTTTCTCTGTTGTTCGTTTATAAACGTGTCGTAATCCATTCCAAGTCATATTTATTGACTTGAAAGGACTTTTAAGGCAACTTATAATAGAGTTCTGTCATTGGACATTTTAATGTAAACACTTGCAGTCTTTGAGAGTGAAAATAAAATCAGTTTTATGTCTTCGTGCTTTAATGTTCTATAGAATAGATGAATTTGTCGATGATTTTGGGTACACGTTTTTAAAGTTTCATTAAGTTCCAAAATCTGACTTTAAAAAATAAATAAATAAATAAACACTTCAGTTGCACAGAGGCTATGAGTCTCCCCTCCCCCTACAACAAACCACCCACACACAAAAACTGTTACGTTTTTCAAATATAAGTTTAGATGAAAATGTACTTTTACCAGACCTGTAAATAAAAATATTTATGGCTCTTACTGCCAAGCACACCACTCTTTCTCTGCTATGCTCCAGTTGTTGCATATTTCCTCATCTTCACCACGAAAGTGTAAATGTTATGTTACAACATACTGAAAATGGAGGCCGTTGAATTGCTAGAGGGCGCCTTGTTTCCTGCATACGCTTTTATTTATGTCTGTATGAGACCTACTTAATTGTTTTCTTTTCTTTTTTTTTTCTTTTTTTAATGTATCCCCCATTCAGAAAATATTTTTAAGAGTACAAACTGCGCGCGTAACGGGGAAAACAAAACACAAGAACAAACAGAAGTGGCGTTTTAGTTTAAGGTAGACTAGACGTTAATGCTGAATTTTATACGTTGACTGGCACTAAAACACAAATATCACATCTTGACAGGGAACACAGCACTTCTACAAATATAACATACCATAACTAAACAGAGAACACAGCACAACTACACACAGACCACAGCGCGTCTACAAACATAACATCATAACTACACACATAACAGAGCACAACTACTCACATTACATATCACATCTACTCACTGAGCATAGCACATCTACACAAAGAGCAAAGCACATATACACACAGAACATATCACATCTACACACAGAGCATATCACATCTACACACAGAGCATAGCACATCTACACACAGAACATGTCACAACTACACACAGAAAATTTCACATCTACACACAGAAAATTTCACGTCTACACACAGAAAATTTCACATCTACACACAGAACAAATCACATCTACACACAGAAAATATCACATTGACACACGAAACTTATCACATCCACGTGTAGACATTTCTTTGCGGTTTGTCTGCTTACACCGTTTTGTACAATTTTACAGTAGAAAGTTTTTTAAACATCCATCTCAAATCAAATTTCTCTATCGTCTCCTATTCAAGTTGAATCCAGTGATCCATCTCCCCTGTAGGAACGACTCTCTCGACTCCAATACTTGCTACCGTCAAACTAAAGGTCAATCACCTCCCAATCCCCAACTAAAACAAAATATCTTCACGGCTGTTGACCTAATCAATAAGTCCAGACAGGTATTATCCCCCCCCCTCAATTCCACCCCCAGGACCTACTTACCTATCCCCACACGTAGCTGTGTGTGTAAAAATGGAATTCACTTGACCCCCTTAGCTTGAGTGGACCCCTTCATTAGGATTAACTGATTTTTATCAGATCGGAAAATTTGAATCAAATAGGTGACAGCCCTTGCCTATTGGTTGGTCAAGTTCTTAGGAAACCGTTTTATTCAAATTTAAAAGGAAATTTAGTTAGGGCCCGCTTCTTACTACCCTCTCTTTTATCCCTTTGTCGTACATCGTTGCTTTTAACTTACTCTTCTCTTATTTTTCTGGTTGTCTCCAATAGTTTTCCTCCCATAACACCGTAACATCTCTTTAATTCGTTCTAATGAAACTTGTTTTCGAAAGATTAAGTTCAATGTCTTACTGCGTTATTGTTGGATAAAAACTTGTATCATCTTGAATATAAGTTAAGTTTTTTTAATAAGAAAACTCCACACTATTTTTTCAATCTAATTATATATGTAATCAAAGAAACACATGCAATCCCAACCCCTCCCCCACTAATTTTAAGGCTTTGCCAGCAAAGTTTCCCACAAAAATACAATGCACCCCTTAACGGAAATTATGAATTAAAGAATAATAGGATGTGTCTAGGATGTGAAATAACGACCACCTCCAAGGTGATACCAGCGATGGCCATGAATGGAGACCACTGGATACATTTTATTTGTTGTTGTTGTTGGCCATGCTTGACACATAGACGTGATATGGGCTCGAGTCCTGTTGGCGTGGATAGGGGGCACATTAGCGGGGAGTTGTTTACTGTAGATGTCGGGATGTTTATCCTGGTAGGGCGGTGCGTATCACAGTCTTGAAGTCTCACTCTTCTTTTAAAGGCGAAGATTCCATCTACTGGACTAATGACGCGTTGTGGGTATCGTGACGCGATCTTTCTGGTGGACATCCGCGGGTCAAGCCCAAATGAGAGACCCCCCCCTACCACCACCACCACCCGCGTACAGCAAATGAAAGTCGCCAGGTAAAAGGTGATGGCTGCGGTAATTGATTTCTGAGACGGACGCAGGTAAGACTCATTTCCGAGTCGGTTCGGAGGCGTTACATTTTGATTTTGATTGATTCCTTGAGGGACGTGTTTGGCCCGCCGTTAATAACATAAGTGGAATAGCTTACAACGTCGGGCCTGGGGCGGGATGGCAGTTGGATGGAGCGCCGTGTAGGTTGATGGGGCACGACGTGTGTTCAAGTGGAACGGTCAGTTGAAATTGTGTGCATTTGTTCAAACCGAAGGTCAGTCATTTTCTTAATGGAGGTGTTCAGCAAACGAAAACAAGTTGGCATCCTGATGTGAGAGGTTGTCTCTATTTTTCATTGGATTATCTGCCTTGAAGAGAGAAATCCGTTCTGTTTAGTGCTACTACCATTTTATTTGACATATATGTTTGACTTTGATGGTCCTTTCAGGCCCGAACAGTATTTTTAGGAATTTCCAACATTTTAAAGATCGCTAATTTGCTTTTTTTTAAAATGTATCTCTTTGTGTTTGAATTACAAACTAATAATGTGTAGACCACTACCCGGTGATTTGGAAATAACCTTCGCCGATGTACCAGAAAAAACACCGTAGCCAGCTTGTTTGTCAAAATATTAACCAGTATTTTACTTGAATTAGTCAGAATATATAACTGTATACTCAATACTGTCAGTGATGCTAAGGTTAAATTATAAAGTTAAATAAATTATCAGGATGAGGGGGCATCCTTAATGTCAACGGTGCTGGCGAAATGCAAAATATCATAATTCTCTTACTATATAATTAACATTAATTTTGAGTATATTTACTGAATCAGATGAATTGATGATTTGTTTAAGCGATTCTGTGCTCGTTCAAACACGTGCACATTGCATTCACCCATGAGGTCACGATATTTTCTTTCAGCTTGATTGCAATTTATTTTAACATAGCTGATTGTAAAAGCGAGCGAGTTCTCAGTAAAGTTTATTAATTTAATTTTCAAATTTCAAACTGTAAAAAACAGTTTTCATAGAGCTAGCCCCATTCTTTAAAAAAAAATTAAAAAAAAAAAAAACCCTCACTCACCGTTCCAAACTGTCTGCATCAACGTCACTGTGTGTGGGCAGTTGGTGATCTCAACTGTTTTCTGTTTTAATTTAGTTAAAACGAATAGTTTAAATTTGTTCTTGATGCGCAGAAAATAGCGATTAGAAACCAACAGATTGCACGTGCAAATCTTGTATACTGGGTTAAGCTCCACTGTAATTTTGCGTGTAGCTGTTAGTGAATGTAAGTAATTGTTGATTGTGTACGAGCAGAAGAATTATACACGGTAAAGTCTTATTGAAAATTATATTATTTCTGGAAATTTGAAAAATTTCAAAAAATGAGTATAAACAGAAAACATAAGACGTATTGCAAGGCCTATAATTTAAAATGCTGTTAAATATCCACACTTCCAATAGAGCATGTTAGTGGATTTTAACAATATTTTTTTTATTCCACTTCATTTTTCTTTTCTTTCTTTTTTTTTAAATCCTGGACTAAACTTGATTTGTTAACATTCAAACAAAGTGAAATGTTATTATGTTATTGAAAAAAAATTAAAATTTTAAATCTTTTACTACCATACTGATTTTGATTAAGTTATTGTGGGGATAATCGAGCAAGTAAAAATAAATATCTTACTTATATATTAAATATTATACATTAAAATGTCTTTTTTTTTCCTTTTCAGCGTTTTCCCGGATTCCATGAAACAAGAAGCCGCCCCTGTAGCTACAGACTGAACACTCTACACGATAATATTTCACCATCATTTTTAAGACAGAAGAAACTGACGTCATTATTATTATTTTTCTTTAACATCTTTTGACATGAACCCCAAAACTCTCTCACCCGATATGATGTATCGTTGGCACACCAAAGAGCCGAAGTAACTTCATTCAACTTTTATCAAGAATTTTATTTGTT
Source organism: Radix auricularia (assembly GCA_002072015.1). Classification (NCBI taxonomy): domain Eukaryota; kingdom Metazoa; phylum Mollusca; class Gastropoda; family Lymnaeidae; genus Radix; species Radix auricularia. Next base: position 299,046 of record MUZC01004686.1, on the reverse strand, counting down.
ATCATGGTGTGTCATAAAGATGATCATCAAAGAATAATTGACTTCAGTGAAAACCGCATAGAGTTGCATCATCATTATCATTAACAGTGACGATATAAATTTGTTACTAGACGCCAAAGCTACTCCGAGCCAGTCCACGCCGTCCATTTCGCTGCATATTCTTTAAGTTCAATGGCACATTAACTTTAAAAGGATATTTTTTTTCCACCTGTTGACCTGCTAGTGGTAGGTGCAGGATACACCTTTAAAGCAACAACAACGGCAACGACAAACAACGCAGCATTTAAAGTATTACTTCGGTCTATTTATAGAACCAGTCGAGTGAGAATCAATGGGACGTTTCAACGGTGGATGCAAAATTTCAAACAAGTTTTAGCAGAGCATAGGCGTTTCCCATCCCATCGGTTTCAGAAGACGTCTTTTTGGAATACGAAATCTCGGCTTATTTTTTTTTTCAAAAAAACGTAAGACGATCTTTTAACTGACGTCACGTAGGAAGGGCAACAACTCTGATTGATTACCCTCAACTTTCCTTAAAAGAAACTGCACACATATCTATTTACATTTTTTTGTATTTAGAGGAAGCCCTACTTTCTAATTCTTGGAAGGGAAGATTTTGTAAAAAGTAAATTAACATTTCTTTTTCAAGTTAAATTTGTGAAGCTTATCGGGATTGTTATTCCAAATAATAAGTATTTAAACATTCGTTCAAGTGACCGAAAAACTTTTCTGCCACCGATTGTGTAGTGTCTCTCACATACAGGCTATTTTTAACCACAGCAAACCACTGCTCGCGAGTACATTTTAAAACACTGCACGGCGGACAGCACACGGTGGTCGTCGTGTTTCCCGCCATTTGTCCATTGTGACTAGGCCACGGGACGATATCGTTTGGATCTTCTGTGTGGATCGTGCTAGTGGCCCACTTGAGATAACCAAGCGTTCACTCGCCTCCCACGCACGGTTCACCAACCTCACCCCCCCCCCTTTTTTTTTATTGCTGTTGTAATTCCTAGATATTCAGATATTAATCACACGGAACCTAACACCACAAACTATAACTCATCAAGAGATTAAGCTGTTTGGTTATTTGTACACTGATACAGCCCCTTTGTTGTGATTATTTCGCTTAAACATTTAAGTGCTGTAGTTTGCCGTAAAGACAAACTAAAAAAACAAAAACAAATACACAACAGAATTGTTGCGAACACACATTTTTCTTGAGCACACTCCAAGCTCCGCTAATGAACCATCGAATCTACAATTTCAACCGAATCTTGGCCATCATCAAGCCTCATGGCCGATGCTAATTTCTGACGTCGCGAGTGGCTACTCAACGGTCCTCTGTGCCATCCGACACCTCCCCACTTGACCATGAAGGAATACGGCGAAACACTGACCATGAGCGAGTGGAGCCTCCTGTTCTCAGACGACATCCTCAGTCCATTCTCAGACCAGAAAACGCTGAGCGAGCTTAACGATTCCCCGGACCCGTGCGAGGAATTCGACTTCGACCCTTCGATTGGCCTGTTCAGTTTCAGCGATGACACGATCATGCAGGAATACTTGTTCTCCCGGGGCACAGGCTTCGGTTGCTCGGACCAGACGCTCAGTTCATTTAACGGCAGCACCAGCCCGTCTCCGACGCTGTGCGTCAAGAAAGAACAACCACGACAAAGGGACTACGACCCGATCTTCGGTTGCCAGTTCGAAACTGAAAGAGATTACAAAAATTCACAACCGTTGCCGCACCTCGAGGATGCATTCGGAGTTAACATAAACCACAATAATAAATTTTCCAGTTCCAGCCCCGCTGGCCGTCGTGCCAACACGGCGAGCCTAGGAAATATTTCCATAGAAATGAACTTTGGTGGCTCCATCGGCGAGCAGAGTTACAGCTCCAGTCCCAACGTCTACAGCAGCTGCCACAGTGAGAGCAGCTGCTCCGGTGCGAGCGAGTGCAGCAGCGGGGACGCAGCCGAATGGGGCTTGGCCAAAGAGGACAATAAGGACATGGTCGTTCTTGGGGTGGACATCTCCAACCTCATGCACGACTACGCCATGAAATCCCCGCCGGAGCAGACCAGCGTGGCCGTCACGACCAAGTCCCGGCCATACGCGCCCAGACCGTCCATCACCATCAGCCAGCAGCCGACCGTGTTATACGACCCGGAGAACGCACGCTCGTGCATGTACGCGACGGCGTCTTCCCCGACACACGTCCTGCCGTCCTCTGACCGCATCATTCTCACTGCCGGTACGTCCCTCCTGAGGAAGTCAAGCTGGTTCAACAGTAAAATTAAACCCAATGCTGGTCAGCGACTGCCCCACGGGGCCGGACATAGGATGACGTCGACGGGCATCGACCCGATGCTGTGCACCTATCAGGTTCAAGGCCAACCGGCGTCCCCTTCGGGAAGTCCCAGCTCAGTGTGTTCACTGGACAGCTCCGGGAGCTTCTCCTCCTCGTCAACACCGTCGCCCAGTATCTCCGGTCAGGGCAGCAAGGTGGAGGAGAAAATCTACCCCTGCACCTACCAAAACTGCAACAAAATCTACAGCAAGAGCTCGCACCTGAAGGCCCACTTGAGGCGCCACACGGGTGAGAAACCGTTTCACTGCGGTTGGCCCGACTGCGGATGGAAGTTCTCTCGCTCGGACGAACTCGCCAGACACAAGCGATCCCACTCGGGGGTCAAGCCGTACAAATGTGATGTGTGCACGAAATGTTTCAGCCGGTCGGACCATCTGGCGAAACATCGGAAAGTCCATCGGAAAAATCGGTAACCAACTTTTAAAAAACAAACAAACAGAAGAGATAATCTCCCTTGTCGGAAACTTTCGCTGTGTGCGCGTGTCTTTTTTTCCAATTGGTCAGTAAGCATTCATCCTTTTCTTGTTTATTTTTTTTATTGTTATACAATGACCAGTATTGAAACGGCAGCTTTGTTTATGTTAATCCTCAGATACACTTTTATTGCTAGTTTCCCCGTTTGTTGTTCATCTCCATCCACTACCCTCCCCTAAACCTAAACCCCGTGACATTTAAATGGGTTCATTGCTGTCGCGTCTCACGTGTTCTGAGTGGTAAACTAATGCCAGGATTATCTGCTGCCTATCGTATGGAGATATCTTGATCACGTGCTGCATGAAATAATATATTTGCATTTTCTCATATGGCTTCGCTAGCTTAGAGAGCATTTTGACTTTTTAAAACAAAAAATAAATTTGTCCTGAAGTTAATTCCTAACGTTAACAAAATATGCCATGTTTATATTTGTTTTTAATATTTTTAACAAGGAAGTTTTTTTTGGAATCTTTCCTGAATTAAAAAAAAATCTTTAATGACTGCTGGTATGAACATCGGTTTCGTTCATCGTGAGATTTGTTATGGTACTATTAACAAATAATTGTTATTTCCTGAAACCATTAAGCTCATTTGAGGCGTTTTCAATTATTATAAGTTTGATTCATATCCTTCCCTGCTACTTTCCTCAAACTCTCTGTTGCTCTCTTTCCCTTTTCCTCCTTTGTTTCAGAAATACCCAACCTATAGTCGACCTGTTATTTCAAAATGAAACCATTTCTCTTTAAAAGTTGATTTCATGGTGTTGCAGATAGGGGTGTGGAGATTCCGAATACCATTTCAGGCAAATAGCGTGTTGATATTTCATTTAGGTTTTTCAATATTCATCAGTGTTTATTAATTAGGAAAATACAATGAGAAAGCACAATAAATTCTGTTTAATAATGTCTACTCTAGAAACTTGTTTATGGAATTTTAAGAATATTCGGATAAATATCCTGAACTTTTCCCATGGTTCATAAAGTTCAACGCAAATTTATGTCATCCAGCAATATGATTGGTTAATTAGAACAGTTCATGGTATTAGTTCCTTCAGTAGTTTTGAGCAGGTGTTTTTTAAGCTTATCCAAAAGTCTCTTGTGAAAACTTTGTGATAACCAGTATTGAGTTTGTCAGAGAATTGTGGCATATAAAAAAAATTAGACAATAAGGTAAAGTAAAAATAGAGGCATGCGCTAAAACTGTTTTTTAATGGGTGGGGGGTGAGGGGGGTGCTAACATTGTCACGCCCAAAACATCACAACTGTATTCCGAAATAAATCTTGATTGCACTAAAAGTTTTCTGAAACTTTCAAAATTTTAACTATGTTTTATTTTCCCGCATTTCAATTTAAAATTATCTTTTGGAATGTGCTAGTTTGCAATAAAATTTGGATTTATATTTTATTTCATAAAAAAATGAGCAGCTCCTAAAATGGTTTTCTTTGCTTTGGGGTGTGACAGGCGTTCTTAATTTTCAAAGCCAGATTGGGACTCCAAGGACGAAATAAACCGTTTATTAGGGACCGCGAGTACAAGCATTTCAAGAAACGCTGCTCTCCATTAATCGTACTCAACACTTGCCTTATCTTTAAAAGTTATTCAAAGCGAATCATTGTGGCTACGATCTTCCTCTTGAGCGGCGGCTCTCCTTTTGGGGTACAACCTTTCTCTTTAGGTACAACCTTTCTCTTGGGGCACATCCTTTCTCTTAGGGCATATACTTTCTCTTGGGGCATATCCTTTCTCTTGGGGCACATACTTTCTCTTATGGCGCAGCCTTGCTCTTGGGGCATATTCTTTCTCTTGGGGCACATCCTTTCTCTTGGGGCATTTTCTTTCTCTTGGGGCACATCCTTTCTCTTGGGGCATATTCTTTCTCTTGGGGCGCAGCGTTTCTCTTGTGGCACATCCTTTCTCTTTGAGCATATCCTTTCTCTTGGGGCACATAATTTCTCTTGGAGCACAACCTTTCTCTTTGGGCATATCCTTTCTCTTTGTTGATATCATTTCTCTTGGGGCACATCCTTTCAGTTGGGACATATCCTTTCTCTTGGGGCGCAGCTTTTCTCTTGGGGCATATCCTTTCTCTTGGGGCACATACTTTCTCTTGGGGCGCAGCCTTTCTCTTGGGGCACATCCTTTCTCTTGGGGCATATCCTTTCTCATGGGGCGCAGCCTTTCTCTTGGGGCACATCCTTTCTCTTTGGGCATATCCTTTCTTTTGGGGCACATCCTTTCTCTTGGGGCGCAGCCTTCCTCTTGGGTCATATCCTTTCTCTTGGGACACATCCTTTTTCTTGGGGCATAGCCTTTTTCTTAGGTCACGGCTTTACTTTTGGGGTACGACCTTTCGTTATGGGTGCCACTTTCCTCTCCATCAGTCCATATACATAATATGTAATTGTACTTGTGCGCTACTTCAATTTAATATAATTTGCTGCTTTCGATTGGTTCAAGTGATAAGACACACTGGTCATTGTCCAGGTGGTCACATGGTGTTCTACAGGATTACAATAAATATGTTTGCCAGGATGTGTGTAACATAAGAGTGATGCTCTGTTGGACTGGGCTATGCTAAACATCTCATATCGTGGATTATTCCTTCAAGAATGGTTTCTTATAGTTCTCTCATAAACCGCTAGTTACTAGATGTTGTTAGAGGCTAATCACAAGACAAAAACAACTGTGGGTATGGTTTGTGGGGAATGTGAAAATACATAACAAAACAAGAACGTTGACTTAGCGATACTCTCAAGAAAACTAATTCAACCACTTATCATTAACCTATACATCCGTCCAATGTTCCATCTAAGTTTCGTTGGTTCACGTGCAAAGAAAATTAACTCGTGTACAGCATCCATTTATTTTGCGGTGAAAATATTTACGTAATCTCACGAACACACATACATATAATCCTGGAGTATTTTTCCACCGTGGTTAACTCTTAAACTTCTGAGCGGTGACTAGCTAGTATTTGCGCAGCGGCACAAACCAGTGGGAACATTGCCTCCAACTTCTACTCCGAAATTCAACCAAATTATAATACATTTAAATAAATAAATAAATTATCATCATTAAGGTATCCGCCTGCTCAACACTTGTGGGTTTTAAAAAACAACGCTTAATTATTTTGTAGCCGGGGGTGGGGGATGGGTAACGAGAGTCACGGACGGGTTCGAGTCTCGGTGCTGGAGAGGTCCCCGAGTACATGCACACAGCTCCGAATAGGTACCTGCCGTCGGTTGGGGACAGTTAAGGCGGCTGGGCACAGTGCTAGCCACATGATCCCTTCACTTGCCCCCATAGTGGTCTTTACTTTAGACTTGACTACATGTTAAACTTATTCTTACCAGCAATCCGACAGGCGGTTCCCCATAACCACGAGGCGTGTTTCAAAATCACAACAAACCAAATTAACAGGTTTCAGCGCTCTGGTGCAGACGTGCTTTAATTCCGTGCCAACTCTCCCCCCCCCCCAGTCCCCACTTTTAAAATAAAGTTGAACTCTTAATACAGGAAGTAAATCCTTAGTGTCTAGTGAAGATCTTCTCACGTTCAAATTTTTGGAGGTATAGGTTAATGGACTTTGGATTCACCAAACCATTTCACATATAACCCCCTACATACCCCTTCCCGACAGCTGTTATTGAATGGCTGAGCAAGTGCCGTCTACCAGATTTGTCTAAAAAATAGTTGGGGAGGGGGGAGGAAGGGGGCAAGTTGGTGGTTTGGGATGATTTCAAAGAAACATCAGAATTCAAATTTATTTCCTCGCTAGACACTGTAATTGTGTTAAAGTTGTTAATACATGCCTTAACTTTGTTACCCCATTCAATTGACATTGTTACTGTAAACCTTTCACTTTGTTGGGGTTCACCGACAAAACGGCCCTGGACTAATAGATGGACAAATAGTTAAAAAAAATACAATCAAATATTAAATTCGTATTTGTACTCACCGATTCAGTGCCACGTTTAGTTCACAAGAAACAATGATAATGACATCACAAGAATGAATTAATTGCCTTTACTATATACGGTACCAGTCACGGTTGTTTGTTGACAAGAAATAATATAATAACATCACAAGAAGTAGTTTTACAATTTCACCACTTTTTTAACGATGAAAAATTTGACAAAAGCTTAAAAATGCAAAAAAAAAACAAATGTTATATTTTTTAAAGTAAACAATTTGTATGGGGTCATTATGTCGAAGCCATTTTGTCCGGGGCCGTTGTGATGGGTCACCCTTTTCTACCCCATCCCCTTGACTTTGTTTTACATCACTCCCTTTAAACAGTTAGTGTGTTCCTCTGACTTAGTTATTCCATTCCCTTGATGTGAGTATTGGCGATTCCTTTGGTCTTTAGTGTCTGTTTGGGATATTTTTACTATGGCCTTCAGAGCTCTCCACTGTTAATAAAGTGTGCACCTAATTAAGCTCAGTGACAACATTTGCGTTCCGTGACGGTGGCACCTGACGTCACTGAATTGACCAAAGTTGTTGGTAGTGGTATGATTCTCAGTATCAGTGTCAAGCTAAAAAGTGTGGTTAACCAAGCACTGAATTGACCAAAGTTGTTGGCAGTGGTATGATTCTCAGTATCAGTGTCAAGCTAAAAAGTGTGGTTAACCAAGCTCAAGTACTCAAAACAAATCTTAACTAGCAAATAATATTAGGAAATACAACTTAAAAGGCAACTTCTGAACACTTTATGAGTATACTGTTAAATAAGCATTTTATCAATAGCTGACCATATGACGTAATAAGTGATGCTGAAATTCTAGTCAAAATCGGTCTAAAGTCAATGACAGGGGACAGAAATATCTTTTTCCCTCTCTATTATCATCTCTGTATGTATAATTCCCTCTCTCTCTCTTTTTTTTCCTAAACATAAAATGTAAATTCCACAGTACAGAGTTTTACTAGTTTTAAAGCTCTATTTAAAATTGTAATTTTTCTGGGAAATCGTCAAGACATACCAAGAGAAAATACTCATTTTACCAAATGTTATGAATTTTCTTATGTGATTGTAACCAACAATGTCGATGTTACACCCAGCTGTCTTTTAAGAAACCTTATAACGAATCTCTGCGCTGCTGTCGTCAACTATCGAAGACCCCATAACGTGGAAATGTTGAAGAAGGATCATAAATAGTAAATGTTTTCTTGAATAGCCATGCAGATCATTGATAGAGGCTATACAGACAAAAAGTGTTTATATAGACTAAATTAAGAAACTGTTACATGCAATTGTTTATATTTAATTAAATATAAATCTAATAAATTATTTCAGATTTTACAAAGAACGCAGCTAAAAGAAATATTTTTCAAAAAGAAATTTTTTAAAAGAATGAAAAATAAAAATGCTGTTAGATCTATTTGCAAATTGGCGAAAAAAAAATCAAGTACAGATGTAAGAAATGCTCTTTATCAAAATAGAAAAAATGCACCGAATCGACAACGACTTACGTAACATGTGTCAACCATTGACAAGCTCATGACGCCCTTATACGCAATGATATGTTTAAACTAGATCACTCAGTCCTAGTTTTACAACTTTTTTTTAAGTTATCTTTGCTTGAATGCTTATGTGTAACTGAAGTGAGGAGACGGCCAATATATAAACTCTACCACTCTGTGGATACGCCCCTGATATTCCATCCAGCAGTTTTGTAGGCTGCAATCAAAGGAATTGTAAAGAGAACGTATTAATATTTTTTTTTGTAACAAACTTTTTTTTAAAAGTCTAAAGTTGAATGACCAGGCACTACATTTAGTTTCATACTTTTGTAATACGTGTACATAGTTTATTGTCGACTGTAACACTAATTAGCGTTATCTTCACTGACAATGTGGTGGTGGGGGGAAGGGGGTAATTAACATGTGCAATTATAATAAAGCAAACGCTGATCTCAGGACACACATAGACACACATCGCATCACTCATGACACAAACACGCACACACACACAGACACATCCACACATCACTTGTATCTCCGGCCGGTACAGCACGGACGGTCATCGCCTGGCTCGAGTAGTCTCCCGTGTTGATAAGCCATTTGACGCGATCGTGTTGACATCATTGCTAGGGTTGTTTGGTTTCGAGAGTATTGACAAGACGGGCTGTTGTTTTGTACTGTTAGTCAAAAACGACTTGTCTCGGTTTTTTCTATTTCCAGTGTGAGCTGATCTTGTCTTCCTCTCTATCCTAGGGCTTGTCAGAGTGTGCTGTACAGAAACACATTTTTTAAAAAAAACGCACAGGCTTTAGCATAAAGTAGCTGCCTTTAATTAAATACTTTTTTTAAACCAACATTTTATTATTAGTTAAATTGTGATATTTTGCAGAACATGGTTTAAAAAAGGTTTATCTCAATATTTAGTTATTTTTAGTTCACCTGTTTAATAAGATCCAAATCATTTCAGATGTTATCAAAGATCCAATTCAATACCGATGTTATCTCTATCACATGGACGGCTATCTCTAATAAAGTTTATAGATATCTACAGAAGGACGATAACCCCCAAAAAGACAACTCGAGGCAAAGTTTAGCTGACTATCTAAGTGGTACTGCTCTTCAATGACTTTAAACAAACCTTTTTATAATCTACGCTATGTTTTGGTGACATTCTTTCAGCTGATCCTCTACCCCCCCTCTGTCTTTTATTCTCAAGCCTTAACGCCAACCTTCCTTGACCTCTCTCATACATTATATTGGAAATCCCCTCCCCCTAAACCCATTCCACCTAAAAAGGAGAATGCAAACTTTAAAATATGGGAGATTCATTTTTCAACACATATGAGCAATATCTGAAGAAGTAAACATATATTTACTAATTCTCGTCCAGGCAGGCTTGTCCTTGGGACATATTTTTCTGTCCCATCCCATCCCATGGCAATTTATCCCAGTCCCATCCCATCGCATGGGACGTTTCCCCATGGTAATCCCATGGGGAAAACATTCCCATGGACAAGCCTGCGTCCAGGGATGGGGACAAGAAGTATTTTGCGTTAATAGAGAACATATGACATATTTCTCTTGCTCACGTCTAACTTAGGGACCATGCCAGGAACATGCGGGGGACGTAAACAAGGTAAGGGTTAGCCTGACCATGCCAGGAACATGCGGGGGACGTAAACAAGGTAAGGGTTAGCCTGACCATGCCAGGAACATGCATATGTGTTGAGGGGTTGTAGTAAAGGGTAGACGAAGGCCTGCAACCCGTGTCAGCAACGGGAGGTAACTGATGATTTACAGAGTTAGAGTCCCGCAATGTTAATTACAGTAATCCGTCAAATGATACAGTCAGCGTGAAATTTTTTCCCACTGCGCGGACATCGTGACATCCAGCTCCTAGAAAATTTAAATTATTGTTCTTTGAATGCGTGGCCGACTCTTCTGTTCCAGAGAGAGAGAGAGACAGAGAGAGAGAGAGAAAATATCCATTCTGATCGGCCATCCGAACTCTCATACGTCATCCTCCAATACGCGCGCGCGTGTGTGTGTGTGTGTGTGTGTGTGTGTGTGTGTGTGTGTGTGCGTGTGTGTGTGTTTGTGTGTGTTTGTGTTTGTGTGTGTGCGCGCGCGTGTGTGTGTGTTTAGCGTGTTGAACAAATATACTGGTTAACTGTCTTTTCTGATGAAACATTTACTATAGAAAGAAAAAGTTCCTTTTTAATTTTTAAAAAGTTTAAAGTCACGAGTGGTTCATTATTAATTTAAGGCTATTAAAGATGTATACTCTTATTTACTGAACTCAACGGCAGATTCGGAAAAATTAGTTTCATTTATGAGACATCAGTGTGTTGGATCCTTCATTTCTTAACAACTGATATGAAATTGTAAGTTCTACATTTATTCAGTGGTTTTGATGTTAAAATATGAAGCATTTGTTTCAAGAAACACGCTATTCAGATAAAGTGCGTCAGTTACACAGCACTATAAGGTCTCCTCCAAATAAAAGTATTGAGTGCCTGGGCGTGAGTGCAGCAAGGGTAGATGTAAGAACGGAACCCGGGGTTTAATTGAGAATGATAACAATGCAGGTGGATGGTACAACCCATATTTTGTGAATGATAACAATGCGTGCTGATGATACAGGCCTTATTTTGTGGATTATGGGATACCGTGGGAAGATACACATGTCATAAAGTGCGTGGGGTGGGGTGACCTGGACCGGGGGTTGGTTGCCTTAGTGAAAATTGGTTTTTGTTAGCGTGGTTCTTGAGGAGTGACCAGAAGCGTAACCGAGTTTCCAGCGCCCTTAATAAACTAAAGGATTAGGCATATGCGCCCTTGGCAACTGCCCCGATGCAAAGTGGTTGTTACGCCTCTGGGAGTGATTTATGTTGGGGTGATTGCATGGTTTCAGGGTAGGTTGGCTCCTGATGGGGTGTGATTCTAAGTTGGGGTGGGGGTATCTGATGGGATTTTTACCATATGGGGTGAGGTTCAGTGGTGGGGTAATTTGAATTGGAGGTTGTTTATGGTGGGTTTTTTTTTTTTTTAGTTTACTATTGAATAATCAACAGGTAGTTTTATCACTGGTTTTAAAATGCATGTCTGTGCCGTTAGAGGCTAAAATACTTTGAAGGTTGGCTTCACATAAGGCCCGATTTGTCCTAAAGTAAAAAAAAAGTGGCCTCATTAAATTGTTGAACTCAATATCAAAACTGTCTCAGCCGTTTCTAATAAACATTTGACTCTAATCACTGAATCACTGTTAATGGAGCAATGTTGTTGAAAAATGAAATTCTGCGTTCAGTATTCTCTTGCTGTCTTTGTGCCTTATCAAATTCTGAAACCGAAGAGCAGCAGCCCAGTATAATTCCATAATTATCATTGTTCAAAGCAATTCTTTCTTCGACAAACATTAACGAGACTTTCCCCGTTCACCGTTTCACTTTAAACTTTATTTCCAACTCCTTTTACCAAAGGCCGGGAAGCAAGCAATACACGATATACAGGGTGGTCCCTTGATTTATTTATAAACGCCGTCATTTGAAAACTTGTTTTTAGCAAAATCCATATTAAAACCTTCTCACGATCTTCTTAGAGATTCGCCGAGTTACCGAGAATGACAGCGGACCACCCTGCTGTACAAATTCATCATGTACATTTTGATTTTATGCACTGAGTACAATTTATATTTCCTGTATGTAAGAATTGTTTCAATTTTGTTTGAAAGTGTACATAAAGCAGCCATTTGTTTTACTTTGTGTCTGTTTGTGCGCATTTATTGTTGATCGCCTTAATTATTTAAAAAAATATTTGTTATCTTTTCAACAGCAAATATCAATTTTTAAAAAAAAATCTTTCCATGTGATTTTTGTAACTTACATTCCAGATCGAGGATGATTGTTACATTTGTTTTACATTCCTAACCATGCATTCCAAACAAACTGCTTCCTGAACCTTTTATCCCTCCCGTTTGATGTTATTATGCATGCATGTTTTTGGGGAATATTTCATAATTTGTAGAAAAAGCTAATGTTTTGAAATTTTTGAAATACAAATGTGTTGATACCTACAAGAAATGAATATAAAATTTTATTGTAAAACAACTGGTTGTACAAATCATGATTAATTGTGTTGGTATGCTAAAATGTTTACGCTTGGTTATATACATGTACTGTGAAAGAGTTATACGCTAGGCTAAAACTAAACTGTTTATTTTTTATGGTACCCACGTACAGCGAAATAAAGTTCAGCTTGGCTACTGTGTCAAAAGCTCATGCTCGCTGCACGCGACACAGTTATTGTATTATTTGTTGTTGTATTTTTTGTTTACGGATTTTGTAAAAAAAAAACCAAAAAATTTGCAAAAATTGAATTCATGAAGTCGGTGATGCGCAATTTTCTTATCTACTTAAAATGCTTGAAAATCATTAATTTGAGCAGCGCACTTTTTTAGTATCCTTTTTTTTTACTTTAAGCAACTATCGATAAACAGTTTAAGTCATTAAAAAATATTGCTCAGAAAATGATTTTGTGAGATAAGTTATAGAGAAGCTTTTTTTTTTTCTTTTTTTAAAAAAAAAAAACTTTAAAGGAAACTAAAATATGATTTTTTGGGTGATGTCTCCAAAGTTACTCTGACTACTTTGTGCTATGCCATCTACAAAAGCCCAGTATTAAAATATTGTTAGAATGGCTTGTCGTAGTCGTAACATGGCTAAGCGGGAAAACTATTCGAAATATACAAAGACATTAAATGATAAAGGCTTGTATGTTGAAGGTGAAGAGATATACGGACAAATAAAAGAACGGGAAGAAGTTAATGAATAGAAGATGAATAAATGTAGAGGACAAAAATATGTACCACAGCATTTCTATTGTTTGCTAGAAATTATAATTACTGCCAAAAAAGTATTTGTAGCATTAAATTTTCATTATTATATTCAGTTATTAGCAAACACGGCTTTCTATCGAAACTATATATGGCTAACCAAACCAAGGATGGCCCAATAACCACAGATATGGCCATCCTTCATACGAGTAGGGTGGCTTTCTTTACCCTATATTGGCAGATAAAGTCACCCCTTAATCCACCTACCATTAAACGCATTCCTGAAAATCGTTATGAAGAGTTAAATGATAAACGTTCCCATTGTTTCCGTTGACTTTGTAACATGTATAACCACTGACCTAATTTAATGACGCAGTATTGCTAACATTGATCATTGAACCTTTGTATTGATCCGTACCATTTTGTCTCAATCTCAATTTTTTTTAATAAATGAAATGGTTGTCAGTTTTAAAAAACAACAGCAATAATTAATGCTCTACTGAATGTTTTTGCATTTCATTTTTCTTTCATCATAAGAAACTTCGCCAAAAATTGCATAAGAAGCCTACGACATATATACANTATATATATATATATATATAAATATACAAATATAAATAATACCTGCCCCTTGTGGATGCATGTATCTATTTTTTCAGTGTATATCCATACATTTAACTGTATTTGGGTGTCTCTATGTTTTCAGTGTAAACTTGTGGTTACAATTGTATTTAATTTTCTTTTCAATTATTAACTTTTGTATGAATGGAATATTAAAATGGTGTACCATGTACGATACATTTTTCGCAGTTGCTAGTCCATATTTATTCATTCAAATATAAATAGTCAAAATATACTATTATGTACTATCGTGCAATGCTGTTGATCTTTAATTAAATTAACTTCTTATATGTTCTTTTTCTCTTTACTTAGAACAGAAGCAGATTAATTAAGTAGAGTTTTTGCCACAAGTATAATAGTAACATTCCAAACAGTGATACACTTACTACATTCTCCCCAAGGCATAGAAGTAACGAGCTTATTTGATTGATTTACGTAAATCGTTATTTCTTCCCAACCTCTATTATTTATTAATTTATGAAAAACGTGTTTTTTGTACCTGTGCCGTTGTTTGATTGTGTTCTGTAAAATGTCTTCCTTGCCCTTGTTCTGTTCTTTGATTGTGTTCTGTAAAATGTCTTCCTTGCCCTTATTCTGTTCTTTGATTGTGTTCTGTAAAATGTCTTCCTTGCCCTTGTTCTGTTCTTTGATTGTGTTCTGTAAAATGTCTTCCTTGCCCTTGTTGTGTTCTTTGATTGTGCTCTGTAAAATGTCTTCCTTGCCCTTGTTCTGTTCTTTGATTGTGTTCTGTAAAATGTATTCCTTGCCCTTGTTCTGTTATTCGACTGTGCCCTGAGAAACGTATTTTTGTCACTGTGCCGTTATTTTATTTATGCCGTTAAGGCAAACACCACACATGAAAACAGATCGTAACATCGAAGTGCTTACGTCATGCGTCATTCAATTTTGTTATTTATAATCTCCAACTAAATAATTGTTGTGTGAAATCGCATTTATTTAAATACGTCTTCCAAATGACAATACCTCTCACCCCATCCCCCAACTCAACTGAGAATTTTTTTTTAAATTAAGAAATCAATGACGCGATTCTCATGAGAGATGTTAGTATTCGAGTCCATTACCTAAACCTCAACGATACTCATCATATTCTTAATGAGACCATTATGATACTCATATTTAATATATTGAGAAGGTATACAATAAGATTTGACTTAAATAAGTTTGCCCGTATTTATTGGCGTTAAATTATGTGAAGGTATTTCGTTTTCTGAAATATCCTTGATAACAATATTCAATTTCCATGTCTATTTGCACGATGATCCACTGTAATTGTGTAAATAGACACAACGTTCATATTTTCAGACGTGTACTCAATACCTTTGATATGATTGTTTTCTTCCATTGTTTAAAAAAATGTATTTTTTATTTTTAGTTCTTGTTGAAAAAAATGATCATATAATCATTATAATCACCAAACCCACCTGTTATAAACTGAAATAAAAATTTATTTTAATAAACTAAACAATGCGTTGTCATTATTTTAACTAAATCGATAAAAACCATACTTTGACATATATTCCAACATGTTATCCGTGAAACATTCTAATTTAGGCAGACAGTTCATGCTGACATTCTTCACCGTCAAATGGTTTGTATCTATTGGGGAACAACAAATCTCTTAGCGACTGAAGAGGTTCTTTTTCTTGTCGTGGAATGTTAGCGATTCAAGCCTGGGCTTCTTTAGAAAGCACTACTCCTTGATTCGCCTCGCCATTTGATCAGAATTCTATACATTTACTTCATTTCCTGCCCCATTTTTAGTGTTGTTTTTTTCCCTGTCAAGACATAACTTCAATAACATTGTTAAATTTATACTAAAATATTATTAAAGAACTTAGGATGGTCAATTCTACGTAGTTTTTTTTTTATTTCCATGACCGGAAAAAGTCATATGACTGGTACATCGCCAAGGGATGTTTGTAATGTAATTTTAGACATATGCTTTCGCAAAGCACTTTTTTCCAGCACACATTTTATTGTTTAAATATGTTCCAAATATTATGTGTCCCAAAAAGTCTTCAATCAACT
The DNA here is from genome assembly GCA_002072015.1 of Radix auricularia. Lineage (NCBI taxonomy): Eukaryota > Metazoa > Mollusca > Gastropoda > Lymnaeidae > Radix > Radix auricularia. Next base: position 283,234 of record MUZC01004686.1, on the reverse strand, counting down.
TTTGTCTGGAATAAGTTCATTAAGCAGAATTAAATGAAATGCGTATAACCCATGGCGTAGCATTCGCCGCAGACTTGATCAAAGATACTGCTAAGAACGGGGTGTTGGGCGGACACAAAGAGCAGCACGTACAATTGAAAACTTCATGCATGAACGTTTGGGGGGGGGGGACTGATGCATTGTTCGTCTCAAGACATGCGCACTGCGTTTTTTGTTAATTGCCCCCCTCGCCGCAACCCTGCACCTCCCTCATTTGACAAAAATGATCCGTCGACCCTTGCGAGTGTCATTCGTCACGTTTATTTGCTCCGTGTCTTGTGCTTGTCCTTATTTCTGATGAATAAAATAAATACATGTAGAATTAACAAAAGTATATTGAAATATTTCCTAGCAGAATAGCCTGCACTGATATTTCAAAAATATCTGAATGAAACCGGTTCCATAGAATACCTGAAAATTTCATTAGTAGTTTTACGTCATGATATGACGAGGGATACTACTTGCTTTTTGTTCCCAGTCCTAACTCTTTAAATTACATCCCTTGATCCCGACCTGCGGCCATACAATAGACGTTGCACCAGTAAGAGACCTTAACAATTTAACAACGAAAAAGCCCCCACACGGACGTCTGCACACGGACGTCCTTCACACTTCGAGCCACAAACGCAGCTCATGTCCAGTGAACACTATCATTTATTGATCAGTTATCACTTATCGAGATGTTTGTCGTCTGCAAGGACATTTTTAAAAAATATTTAACGACCGGAGACGAGACTTACGTGTCATCTTCGACTGCAAATCGTCTGCTGCCGAAAATGTTTTTTGCAGGTGGCAGCTTTTCATATAAGATTTAAATTCTGGTTAACTGATATTTGGTAAAGCCCAAAATTCAGGACGCAATCTCATTACATCATGGTGGGTATGAATAAAGGTATTTAGAGACATCGAGGGTGGATATATATTGTTCTGTATACATACCCTTTGCTTTATGACAGGACTTTTTTATAAGGTTATGAAATTCCATTTAAGATTTATTTTTTAGTTGAAGGCATGAAGGCGACGATTAGGGTCCTGTCTCATCCCCGACGGAGATAGTAGCGCTACGTGTGCGTGGTTTGAGTATTTCCGAGAATGGACAGATGGTAGCGCTACGTGTGGGTTAGTTATTTCGAGAATGGACAGATGGTAGCGCTACGTGTGGGTTAGTTATTTCGAGAATGGACCGATGGTAGCGCTACGTGTGGGTTCAGTTATTCCGAGAATGGACAGATGGTAGTGCTACGTGTGGGTTCAGTTATTCCGAGAATGGACGAGCCTGTCATGTACACAGATTGCGGCAGGTGATAACCACAATGATAACATCTCTGATAAAGGGGCTGGTACGTAGGTTAGAACACAAGATTACACGTCGACGATATGGGACTAACTGTCACACGAAGATACAGGACAAGAAAATGTGTCTTTCATCACATTTAAAAAAAAATAATAATTTCATAACAAATTTTTAAATCAATTTTGAAAGATAAACAAGATAAAATAGTCAGTCGTTCATAAAGTCAGCGCACACGCACTTCATTTTTTTTGCATGGCTCATTATAAATTCCTTTCTTCTGTGCAAGGTCATTACGTAAGCAATGAATTAATGTCCGGGATTTAACCTCTAAGTTGCATAATGTTTTGTTGGTACCCTCCCCAATCCATCATCAGCTGTCCAAGAAACAAAAAATCAACAAAAATATATAAAAAACTACACACAGTGACACACACACAGAACAGTGAGACACAAGGACACACACACACATACATACAGCAGTGGATCGTAAAGAACACGTGTTTCAAAAGGAATCAAATTTCAATAATTAATACAGAATAAGACAGTGGTAAAGCCTTCGAATGACAAATAAGATACATGAAGCCATTGTGTCATCAAAACAATAAATATATTAAAGCTTTATTCTTGCATTTTTACAGGATTGAACCTTTCGGCTTTAATGGGCCCTCCATAACAGACGACACGCACCTAGGGGTGAAGCGGTGTCGACCATTTGTGTCGAAGTGTGTCGAAGTGTGAAGAGGGGGAGGGGGGTGTTTAAGAAATGTGACGTCACATCCAACCTCTCAACTTTAAATTGAAGTTTCATTTTAATATTTGATTGTTTACAAGTTATTTAACGACTTTTTACGCGGGCTTCACTCGTGGCACGATACTAGAGTTAAGCCTATCACTAGTAAATACTCATTTATACAAAAACAAATTGATTTCAAACATGCTTATTTTCAAACAGAGCAATGGCTGTCTTGAGGAGGAGGCACAGAGCTTTGTGACGTCACAGTGGAGGGGTGTCTAACATTTTGTGACGACTTGGGACAAGATGTAGGCAGGCTTGTCCATGGGACATATTTTTCTGTCCCATCCCATCCTATCCCATGGAAATTTATGCCTGTCCCATCCCATCCCATCCTATGGGAAAAACATTCCCATAGACAAGCCTGGATGTAGGTGTGTGTGGGGGGGGGGGTGTAAAAATATGCAAAAATCATATGACGTCATTTATGGACGGCCCCTAAATTCTTTATCCCTGCAAATAGATATAAGTATTTGAAATAAGTTTCATCAGTTATTACAAACAATAACATGGAAAGAAAAGTAAGAAGAAGAAATGAAAAAAAAACAAAAACAGAAAATACCTTAATCTTGTAATCAAAGTTCAACTCCCTAATCACTTATGAAATCAGAGATAAACTTATCTTGTATGCTGTCTCCTTAACTGTTCATGGTTCCAATGTTTTGAATGGTAATGGCGTTCCTAATGGCGATTATGATCACAGTTATCACTACGATGTTACTTAAAGTTGTTGTGTGTTTTAATGGTCTTTATGACGCTAAATACCATGCCATGGTAATTTTATACAAATCTTTTTTTAGATACCAATTTCTAAAAATAAAAAAAAACGTATGGTTTTGTGTGTGTGTGTGTGTGTGTGTGTTTTGTTGTTGTTGTTGTTTTTTCCCCTTGAAAACCCATTAACGTCAGATCTTATGTTTCTGTATGTATATTGTTAAAAGGCAGATGGCAAATATCAATTTGCCTATTATCAAAATATAATTACAGATCTAACGCTCGAGCTGAAATAATGCAAAATGCTGATCAGACTTTATATTATGGAAATTATTTACGAGGTCGATGAATCATCAACACTTCAGCTCATCCCTGAGCCATCAGCGTCAATGAACTAGACATGGTATGAGATAAGAACGTCGCAGACATATCCTGTATCCCTGCAGTGTCAGGACGTCTAGATAACAACTGTTCTTTATTACAGACGGAATGAAAACCCGGAGGTCAACCCTGCAACATTTGTGTTCCAGTTTATGTGTCTGTCCTACGTGCAAGTGTTTATGTATCCTTATGTTTGTCAGATATGTGACAACAATAAACACTCTTCATCTTGTTGAAGGAATCGGACATATTTTTTGTTTTTATCCTTTCTTTGAATTTTAGGTGTAGCTGGCTTCTAAAAAAAAAAAGTTAAATTTTTACCAACGTAATGTATATATTTCATGTATTAATTTTTTTTCTATCCCGTTGATGTAGCAATCAGTTTAGGAAATATGTCACGTTATGATTTAGTCTCACATTATGTATTGCTTTATTGTCACAGATCGCTTAGATTCAAATTATCTTCTGAAACGCCTTATCCCTGTACATCATTTATGTATGTATATATATATATATTTCACCAGGACAAGCACACGACTTATAAGCATGACGAATGACCTTTGCTAGGGTCGACCGCTCGTAGTTTATGGTTGACAAGCGATGGTTGGGGTGGCGTGCTGGTAACAACGACAGTTAGCATATCTCTAGACCAACAATTCGTCGGCGCCCCCCCCCCCCCTTTCACTCGCGTTGTTTTCATTTCGTCGTGCTGCTTTGTGTGTCCGTTCTTACCCCTTCCCTCCGTTCCTTGCATTATCTATTAGCAAGTCCGCGGCGTGTGCTACGTTATATCTAGTAATATTAATTTTGTCTAAATCTTGTTATTTAAAACCAATATCTTACCAATCCGATATTTAACAAAGTCACGAAAGTCAACTTATATATCACACGTTGTTTTCTTTATAAGTATACCTTTTTTTAACACCGAGAGGCTCAACACGTTGAAAGCAAAGATAGAGATTAATTTACATGGGCGCTCCCCAAAGACGATTCTGAAAGAATGTGAACTATAATTTTCAATGGTCGGTCAAGCCTTCTGGGTACACAAATGATGCTGCCTTATTAATTACTTCCCCTGTCGTGTGCTTTCGCTACACAACAAATACACACAAGGGAACATCTAGAGTAGATATTTCACTTTTCTGTGTTCATATAGTAAGTAGGAACCTTTATACACCTCTAAAAATATTTTAACTGGAGATCATGCCGTGGATTGGACAGAATGTTTCACTACGTGTTTACCCCCCCCCTTCCCACCAACTTTTACAATAATAAAAAAAAAAAAAAAGAAAACAAAAAAGAATCGCGAAGAACAAGAATCTGTTGGAATTGGATTCAATAATTTCCTCTTACATTTCGTTGTTTGTGTTCCATACCACTACCATAGAATTTTTTTATTAAAAAAAAAACTAAACATTTTGTGTGTATGGGGGGATGAGGATGGATGTGTAGGAAATGTATAGCATGTATAGCATGTATAGCACATTAAGTGGTTCCACTCCAGAACGAGGTAGAGGTGGATGGCACATAGCTACGGTCACTGAACCTGCAGCTAACAATTACTGATGCAGACACTCGAACAGTTATCCTCAAACTGTGTCCCAAGGGTCACATCCGACCCACCGGTGGTTCTTAAAGAGCCGCAGACAGAATGACATTGTATCGAGGCAAATGTAAGTAAATAAAATAAAATACGTGAGAAATATTATTGCTATTTTTAAAGGGTTCAATTAATTAAAAACTTTGATTTTCTAAAATATATCTACTTTGTAACTCCGTGCCCGTTAGAATACGCCGTAGTTTTTAATTATTATTAATTTTTTTAACGACAGCCAAGCCTCAAACACTACAAGAAAGACATTGTAAAGGTCCCCATTGGACCCCTACTTGATACAGTTTACCATTTTGTTTAAAGTATCAACCTCTTACCAGAAATGCATTATGATTATACAACAGTTCATCCCTGGTTTTGGGTTGGAGACTAAAAGCCCGCCATGTCACCACTTGAACTTTTGAAAAAAAAAAATATAGTGTCCCACCTTCGTGTACTCAGTTTCTGTCAATAACCTCTATCGCTGGGCAACTGCCCGAACTGTCACATGACACAGATCTGCTGGTACTGTCTGGACTCTGGTGACGTTGGTTTCAAATTACAGTCTGGGGCAAGATTTGAACCTACGTGTACAATCTGCTCAAGTGTGTGTCTAGTCGGTGGTCAGATGTCGTTCACCCAACAACAACGCCCTCATTATTGAGTGGCCTGTATTGTATTGTTCTGATTTTGTTTTGCGTTTTGTTATATTTTACGTTTTCATTTTTTTTTTAAAAGAAAAATAATGATGTAATTTAATTTCTTTCGACTGAACACAGGGAAAGAAGTTGCCCGCATGCTAAAAGAATATTCTAGTCTCGTCAAACTTTTTCTGACTATGGGCTAATTCACTGTCACTCGTAGCTAGAGTTTTAACTAGATTTTGAAAGATGAATGTATTTCTATGCCTAGGAAAATGCCGTATTGTAGATTTAAAAAAACAAACAAACCAAAAAAAAAAAAACAACATATCTATAAAATAAGATAAACTGAAAATATTAGGATGAATTACAATTTTAATCAATATAAAATATTGTCATTATTTCAAAGAGAAACTTTTGCTTAAATGATTTGTTGCACGTGCAGACTCAATATCTGATGCTGCTAGTCGTGGTGGGTGAAACATTAGGATCGGATTAGCTTACTTTAGGAACTTTGATTAACAAATGGGATGACTAATGAATAGATGAATAATAGGTAAAAGTGGGTATGAGTGAGCCTGACAGAACGTAACAAAACAACGTTGTAGTTTTTTTTTTTACATTCTGGCAGGCTCACTCATACCCCGTTTACATAGTATTCCTCTACTAATCTATTAGCCTCATTGCAGTCTCACACACATTTTGACGAATGAATTGTTGCCGATTTAGGGCCCCTAAACAAAAACACGTCATTCAGATTTCATGTTTCGTCCAGCTCGTCAAAGTGAGGTTCTTTTCACTAATTTGGCTTGTTATAATCGATCATGGTATGTCATTTATCATTTAATGTCGAGTTTTGGACAACACAAGTGATAATATACCACCAATGTCAACTATATACATCTATAATATAATCATGTAACGATATGAAACACCAAGCTGCCACAGCGCATAGCTAAGATGAAGAGAGTGGTGTCCGTCGATCTCGACGAACCAACAACTATGAAACTTTTTGTAATAAAATGTTTAAAAACAGACCTGTTATAACATTGAGCACATCCGTCGGGTAATAATTTATCATATAAACTAACATCATATCAGATTTTATGTATCAATGTATTTTGATTCAATTTATATTAGGTGTGTATTAAAATAACAATTGATGTTAAGGCATCGTGTTAAAAACATGTTCATATCCAATGCAATTTGACTATAATTTCTTTTTAAAATTTTTATTTAGAAACAAATAAATCTATTAAAAAATTGACAGGTTACTGGATGTTGAAACATTATTTAAATCATACCTATGTACTAAAGGCTTCTTACATTTTATTTGAGGCTTGAAGTTAATTAGTCATTTGTGATCAAGAAAATAAGCTGTTAAAAACAGAAAATGAATTGTTATGAGTACATGGCTCCTCCACCAGACAAAGCCTTATATACACAACCTCATATCAAAGTCACATTCTCTTAACCCCCCCCCCCCATACACACACACTGTTTTCCAATCAGTCATTTAAAATAAACATCGTTTTATTATTTAAATCCATATACTTTATCGAACCGTAATTTAAACTGTTTCTTTATTCTTTTCATTATTATTTCTAATGACAAATCTCCGTGGTACTAGAGTTCTGTGGTTTTGATCTTGGATTTTGAAGCACTGGCTCAAATCTTTTTTAGGGCATTCGCTCGTATGACCCTTGGTCAGTCGTAGTAAGAATCTGAATGGCTGTTGTACGCTGCAGAAAAAAAAAAGAGGCAAGTGGTTTGTTTAGAGCGACATGATTGAATACACGAGTTAATCGTTTTTGACGTCATAAGTGTTTTAAATATGATGATTTAGGAGTAGGCCAGCTCAGTGAACCCGTCTCTCTACTGCGAGACAAAGCAGTTCATCATTATCAATATGAGTAATTAAAACAATCCACTTCTAGCAAAAACAACAACAAAACAACAAAATATAGCATCGCTGTTGCGTCACTTTCAGGTCATCATGCCCCAGACTCAAGAGGGAGAACATAGTGTCACATGCTGACTAGACGAAATCTGTATGAGGCTAAAAAATCTACAATCTCGTACAACAGGCAATTGAGCTCAAATGGCAGATCGACACCGGTTTGGTTAACCAAGCTGACCAGACGTTGATAAAAACTACACCCACTAATTCACGTAATTGAGCGGATGGGCCAACTCTAGTTAGCTCCAAAGATTCAACTTAAAATTTTTTGTGGCGCATACAATGATTTTTTTTTTAAATTTTACTACTCCCCACTGTTTTATTATTATGTCTAGTGACTTGGAATGTTATAATATCATCTGAATATATCATCTGGGGCGGGGCCCAAACTGTATCCTAACTGTGACATTTATTTTCTTTCCTTAAATAGAACAAGAAAAAAAAAAGCTCAAGTCATTTGATAACCTTCCGTAATCAGAGACGACAATATGGTAACATTAGAGAAGTTATTATAGTAACATTAGAGATGTTATTATAGTAACATTAGAGACGACAATATGGTAACATTAGAGACGACCTTATGGTAACATTAGAGACGACATTATGGTAACATTAGAGACGACAATATGTTAACATTAGAGACGACAATATGTTAACATTAGAGACGACAAGATGTTAGCATTAGAGACGACCTTATGTTAACATTAGCGACGACATTATGGTAACATTAGAGACGACAATATGGTAACATTAGAGACGACAATATGTTAACATTAGAGACGACAATATGGTAACATTAGAGACGACAATATGTTAACATTAGAGACGACAATATGGTAACATTAGAGACGACCTTATGTTAACATTAGAGACGACATTATGGTAACATTAGAGACGACAAGATGTTAACATTAGAGACGATATTATGGTAACATTAGAGACGACATTATGGTAACATTAGAGACGACATTATGGTAACATTAGAGACGACATTATGGTAACATTAGAGATGTTATTATAGTAACATTAGAGATGACATTATGGTAACATTAGAGATGTTATTATAGTAACATTAGAGACGACATTATGGTAACATTAGAGATGTTATTATAGTAACATTAGAGACGACA
>MUZC01004686.1:227745-269165 GCA_002072015.1 Radix auricularia | reverse complement strand
TTTATTTATTTATTTATTTATTTATTTATTTATTTATTTATTTATTTATTTATTTATTTATTTATTTATGTATATAAAGCCCTGAAATTATTTTTCTTTTATCTCTGATAAATTTCATAAGATTTTATCATGATAAAGGAGCTCTCTAATCTCGTTTTGTTGCATTGAACTTTGGGACTCATTCTTTTAATGGCCCGTAGACAACACACGCATGATCATGTCCATGGTTGTGGAAATGGTATTTTTATATTATGAATCATAGTCACACTGACATTTATCTGTTGGTATTATTTTATTTCGACTGAAATATACAGCTTTTTAAAGAGAGAATTTAATAAACATTCCAAAGTTAAATAAATTCGTTTTTAAACATTTGCAAGAGAATACTTAATTATTTTAATGTTGCACTAATCATTGTTTTGGTTGAAATAAATTCTGAAAAACGTGTCCTCCTGCATTTTGTCTATATAAAACCAATTTAAAGGCTTGTATATTTATACATACGATTCTTTGACAATGATCAGGAAAGTTCTGTTGTATCTACTATAAAGAACGAGTGAGCAGATCAGTGATGTATGGTGTATTACAACAAACAGAACTCGTGTCAGACCTTAAACCCCTTATGTTCCGTTGGATTATCCTAATGCGGGGGTGGGGGGGGGGAGAGTATTATTAGGATAAGCTGAATAAAAAATCAGTTTTCCCTGTTTAAAGAAAAAAATCGACTATGCCTTCTGATATTTCGAAAAATACATATATATATTTTGTATAATGTAACATTGCTTAAATTGTTCGCTTTAACAGCATGACTGTATTTTTCACTGATACTTTAAAATATGCAATGTTTCCTAGAAAAACTTACTGCGTACAAACACTTTAGTAGTAGTAGTAGTAGTAGTAATAATAATAATAATAATAATAATAATAATAATAATAATAATAACAATAATAATAATAATAATAATAATAATAATAAAATTCAAAGAAGAAATCTAGAGTTTTGTCAATGACAAGAACAACTCACTTTATAAACGTCTTAACTTAACATAGAAAGCTGACACTTGACGCTACTTATAGATAAAATATAATGTAGAAAAAATAGATACCATATCACCATTGAATAAATATACTCCTACAAATGTGTTTATGTCTATTCAAAATTTAAAAACTTTTAGAAAATAAACTCAAATTTCAATTCTTTCGGTTACTTTCATGAAAATGTAAAGGTTTTCTAAAAACCCTCAAATACATGTATTGGTAAAAGAAAGGAACAAAATATGTAGCTGACCTTATTTGGCAAGACCGAAACAACACACCAGATGACGTCAAAAAGTGTATGTTATTTCACATACTGCACAATATCACAGGTGAGTGAACACAGAGCTTGATAGGAAAGCAAACGTTTGATTTCAAGGAGGGAATCTCAAACGAGACATATCATCATTATAAAATGTTGGATTTATGTGCCTTTGAATAAAGGAAACAATGTATTGTAGAGTTCCTCTTTGGTCAAATTTAAAGCCTTTATTCAATATTTACTATAATTACACCTGCTATTTTTATTGACCAACTTGACATTTTGTGCAGGGGAACTTCATTCCCCGCTTGAGAACCCACGCGCATCTGCCCAGCTCATTAAATACTTTGATTGTTAATGCACTCGAGCACGCTTGTTGGTGATTGGCAATCTAGTGACAGATCAGCGTTTGTGATTATTTTGTGCTAGGTGATAACATTGATATTGTAAATGTCAGCTAAAAATAACTTAGTGTTCTAGTTGCCACAACAGCCACCTTGCAGCCAATATTTTAATTTTCAGAATAATTTCACTTGTAATTTCGTGGATCTCATCTGTTTGGGTGTGTGTGGGGTGGGGGTGGGTGGGGGATTAAAATATGGGTCTTAGCAAATAAAAAACAATGTAGTTTGAAGTTTTTTGATGAAAGCGATGACGATAAAAAGGCAACGTATCGGTAAAGATAAAAACCTTTAAAACCGGAATGGACAAAAATTGTAAAGGGGTAAATAGAAACTTCCTTAAAATCGTCGATGTCCGCTGTTCACCATGGACAGATAACTGAAACTGGAAACTTTCAAATGATGTTAAAACTTCCGCCATCACATCTTTATACATTTTTAAACAAAAACAATTCCTTTAATGAATAATACAAACACCAAGAAAAAACTCATGATTTTAAATGAGATACAAAATTTTAAATTGCTTAAAAATTTCATTCTGCTTTAAAATAAAATAAAATAAAATAATAATTTAAAGAAAGACATGAAGAAGCCACTTCAAAATGTGTATTTTCTCTCTAACCCATTTTGCTCTAGTAATCAGAAGTCCTGTGTGTGTGCGTACTTGGAGGTGGTTGCGTTCATTAAATAAAGGTGCGAAAACTAATTACGGACAAACTGTTGCCGTATTTATTTATAACCTTGTCAGGTGCAACTCTCGTCCTGTTCGTGATGCTGGTCGTTGATCGTTGCTTGATTTTTTACCATACGTGTTGAGACAAGCGACCGAAAGAAAATAATTTCTACAGTTTCGTACACTAGTATGTTCAAATCTTGTACCCTTTGGTTGATTTCTTGATCCACCTCCACTGAAATGAATGTGAGCCACGCAGTGCACTTAACTGACGTTAAGAACAAGAACATTCTTCTTCCCATCAAGCTAATGTCATATTCTCAATAGATGGCTGAGTCAAAAATACCTTTATAGCCCGGCCTACAATACCAACAGCGAGCCTCAACATATGGGCATCACCATGGAGATATTCCACCACAGTGCGTGTGCTGCCTGACCCATCCACATCCCAATAGCCGCAGAGCAATCGGTCAGAATATGTGCCACTGTCTCCTCGGCCATGCCACATAAACGGCAGCCGGATTCCCTGTTTCTGTCTAGCCTGTGCAAGTAACTGTTTGTTTGACAATGTCCAGTCCGCATCTGCGTAATGAGGGACTGGCAGCTACGAGGCAGTTTCCCCCAAGGATCTCGCCTGCGCGGTCGTGGCATTTTATCGTAAAGCAACCTTGCCGCGTCACCATTTTCCCAGCATGCTATCCATTTTCAGTAAAACGATCTTTTAGCCATAATTTCACCCCCAGTTGGGTCATTGGGCGATCGATTTGTGGCTAGGTAGTGCCCAGCTCCACCATCAGGTTTGCCCTTTCCTGGTGTGGTATTTTTCCATGCCCTGTAATGTACTGTAGGACAACCATGCCCCCGCGAGATATAATGTTGTTAACGATCTGCAGTACAGCATCGACAGTTTTCGTCTCCAAAGAGCTCCAACCAAAGGATTCCAAGGAGGATCTTGGATCGATGAAGACTACGACTGTTGGAAAACTCTCCTTTCTACATAGGCGTAGGCGCACCTCTTTAACACCCTTGTGAATTGCTTTTAGTTCGGCATCCCTGCTCGAAGCTAGTCTTCCACACGGGCCAGCCAGTTCAGTTACTGTTGGGCCTACCGCAGGGTATTCAATACGTGCACCGCCCCCACTTCGTCCATTTACGAAGCTTGAGCCGCCTGCATAGACTTTTACTACGCCGGTACCGTAGGCTTCGATAGTTCTCAGCGCTTCCTTGTGCTGAAGCTCAACTGGACTATTTTTCCCCACCGCGGCATTTGCCAGTGACACACGTAATCGGGCGAAGAGAAGCATTCGTGAGGTCCCCTCGCCGGGACCATGGATATTTTTTCCCTGCTTTGGGTAATGTGACCGAAACCTCGACCTCGTTGACCTCGTCCATGAAGGAGGGTCGTTTCAGTAGCGAGCGTTTACCCACCAGTCTTGCATTTGAAAACAGGGTTCATTACGATCCATTCTAAGATATCTTTCCACCGTAGTTAGTATTGCCTTCTCTCACCGTACTTTGAGTGGTTCTAAATTTGCCAAGATTTCTACCGCGGCGTTGGGTGTGGTACGTAACGCCCCACAAACCAGTCTTAGAGCTAGTATCATACAAGTGTTCGATATAGTTAAAGAACAATGTAACATAGGAGTAGCAATATGGATCTAGATTAATTAAAGATACGTGTATTTCAATATTGTTATAGATTAATGAACAAGAACTTGTTTCGATATCTTGAGAGATCAATGAAAGATACACGCGTTTCAGTGCTTAAAAATTTTTTAAAAACCAATAGAAAATCCAGTCAACACTATTATATCCTGAATTTAGCTTAGCATTATCTCGTAAATATAAAACAAGGCCAAACAAGGGGAATGTTATGAGGTAATATACCTCCTCGATTCATGTTTTGGTTATTTGGTACGATTCCCTGTTGATGGTTTTAGTGTTGAACTTGATCGTTTAGCGCCCCCTGTCGTTCATCTGTAGCTCTCATCGCTGCCCATATCACCTATTCCGAATGTGACATTTAAAATTTGTTAAGAAAAGAAATTCTGCTACTACAGCCAACTGTTCTCTATTTGATCTAATATTTATTAAATGAACATGTGTTGTGTCAGTTCAATAAAAGACACCGAAATGCACTAATTACTTGTTTGAACCCACGGAACTGATGTCCATAAAGTCTTCATGTTGTCGTAGATTTTTCATTGATAAGATGGTTTTATCTTAGCGGTTAATTACAATAATGTTCAGTTACCGGTCACACAATTGTTTTAAATGTGTTTAAAGGTTATTTGTAAACAATTACACAAGTGCTCATAAATCCTTGATAACTAATATTGCACATTAAATGTCCTAAAGTTTTCATTTAGTGTCGATGAACTCCAGATAAGTTACAGTTATATCATTTGTTTTCTGGGAATAATGACAGTTCTACCATGGATAGTGACAGTTCTATCATTTATTTTCCGGGGATAGTGACAGTTCTATCATTTGTTTTTTGGGGATAAGCTCTTATCAAAATTTGAATGTCTATAAACAGATCGTGAGGTAAATTAGAAAAATGCAAATGTCTCGTTTACTGTGTGTCATCAATATATCTCGATCATCTGAGTGTGAAATGACTTTCTGTTCTGGTGCTACTATTTAGTTGAACGATAATTTCAAATATATGGAAGCTAACATTTAGAAGATATGGAAGCTAACATTTAGAAGATATGGAAGCTAACATTTAGAAGATATGGAAGCTAACATTTAGAAGATATAGAAGCTAACTTTTAAAATATATGGACGCTAACATTTAGAATATGTGGAAGCTAACTTTTAGAATATATGGAAGCTAATATTTAGAATATGTTGAAGCTGACAATTAAATGATATGAATTAACATACTATGATATGTAGGATACATGGAAGCTAACATTTAGATTATGTCGACGCTAAAATTTAGACTATATGGAAGCTAAAGTTTAGATTATATGGAAGCTAAACCTGGAAGTAGTCATTGTGGGTGGACCTAGGGGCACCCTCATAACCTGGAAGTAGTCATTGTGGGTAGACATAGGGGCACCCTCATATACTGAAAGTAGTCATTGTGGATGGACATAGGGGCACCTTTATATCCTGAAGTAGTCATTGTGGGTGGACATAGGGGCACCTTTATATCCTAAAGTAGTCATTGTGGATGGACATAGGGGCACCCTTATTTACTGGAAGTATTCATTGTGGATGGACATAAGGACACCCTCATATACTGAAAGTAGTCATTGTGGATGGACATAGGGGCACCCTCATATATTGGAAGTATTCATTGTGGGTGGACATAGGGGCACCTTTATATCCTAAAGTAGTCATTGTGGGTGGACATAGGGGCACCTTTATATCCTAAAGTAGTCATTGTGGATGGACATAGGGGCACCCTCATATACTGAAAGTAGTCATTGTGGATGGACATAGGGGCACCCTCATATATTGGAAGTATTCATTGTGGGTGGACCTAGGGCACCCTTGTAACCTGGATGTGGTCATTGCCTTCATAGACGCTCAAACCCGTGTTTCATGGTGCACCAGCTGAGCACGCATGCTACCCCAGCAACATGTCTCTATCAACCTAACCTCTTCTTCTTACAGCCCCAAACCAATTTATCATCTTCTCCTTCAATTTTTCTTGGGCCTGTGAGCTCTTACGATTACAGTTACGAGTTTCTCATTGACAAAAAATGTACTGTGTCATTTCGCTTTATGAATGATCGTCATCACCTAGGTGACAGGTTGCAGGTGTGTGGTTTCGAAATCAATTCTTACTCAGCTATAGACAGATATGTGTCCTTCTTTGGGCTGTTAATGTTCTCTCCTTTAAAAAAGGCAAGTTGAGTTAATAGAAATAATTTAAAATAGTTTGTTTTGGTTTTTTTTACATGTAGGCAATGCTGACGATGATGTTAATGACTAATGTTAAGACATCCCGGATATAGGTGATTGAACATACACAAAGAGTGAGAAGTAAAGGGAAAGAACTTTCTTTTTTAAAAGTATATTTATATAATATTATATAGTTTCCCTTTGATAGTTTTTCAAAGGAAATTAATTAAATAATTATGGCTGTTTTATTTATCAAAGAATATATTTAATAAAGTGAAAAAAAAATTCTTCTGTTACTTTAACTGGTTATTTATTTTATTCAGAAATAAAAATACTGTTTAAAATGTTAAACTAAATCCCTTTTAGCTCAATAGAGAGGTATCGGATGTTTGAATGTAATTCCATCTTTTCAAAATAAAATAAACAAATATTTCTTTGATAACGTCTAATAGGCCATCATATAAAATATATGTGAAAGAATCGGGCGAGTTATAGTAGGAAAATTGAATATCAAGCTTCCCACAACTCGTGGAAGTACATTTAAATATACACATTTTATCTTTCGCCACATACTTAATTTTATAGACGAAAACGCCAGTAATGAATAGTGTTCTGAATCATCACACTGGACAGAGATGATGATACGTCAGTAGACGAGGTTTGCAAGAGGGATGGACGTGTTTACGATATGAACCTTGACATTTTGGGACCAGCCTCGGAGAACGCGGCGGCAGTCCCGAAAACAGACCAGTGCACTGTAAGGACAGACATTTTAATAACCTTGTTGACAAAGTATAATCTATATCCTTCTTATTTTAGAGTCGGGCAGAAAGAAGTGACGTGATCACTGTGTACAAGAATACATCATCCAAAATGTAAACAATCTAATTGTTAAAGTGATAAATAAATAAGAATTAAGAATCTTATATTTCCCTCATGAAATGAGGACAGGCTTTTAGGGCATTATAAACAGCCTGTGTTTTAATGTTTATAAAATAAAGAGCTGAAGTTAATGTACAGTTATCTTTGTCGGATTCAGGAGTACGTTTCCGTAAACTCTGGCCCAAATCAAATCCTCTTTGACAACAACCTTCAGTTTTTATGGCCGGTTGAGCTCATGGTCTCAAATCGAAGTTTTTAAAATAAAATTTAATCCACCATTGAGTCTTTGTGCGTTAGTGGGGGGGGGGCGGCATTTTAAAGATTAGCCATCATAAAAGTATGTTTTATCATAAACGAATGACTCAGTGAACAAAAATGTCTGAAGTCATACATATGGATATTGTTTGTATCTGTTTGTAAAAACCGGGTTGTGGGGGGGGGGGGGGGGGGGGGGGGGGTTGGCGTGTGCTCTGAACCAAGTGGCGTTGACATTGCTTTAATGGCAGTCAGTCTCCATTCACATGTGAATATTATAGTTATCATTTAGGCCTTAAATTATTTCATTTTTTAGCCAACGTCCTCTCTAAATTTAGTTCACAGACAAGTGTTTTGTTTATAAGAAACTTGGTTTAATGACTTGAGACGTACATATGTGCATAGACATATGTGGGGCGTCTTTCTTTCTTTTTGTTGTAACGTTACGTCAGGTCTTAGCACATATTTCCTATTACATTGAACCTGCACAAGGAGCCTAGTACTTCTTGGGTTCTTTATTCTGTCTTTTAAAAAAAATATTGTTAAAAGGGTCTTTTGTCATTGCGCTATTTGTAACTGTAATCGTGTGTGTATGTACGTATGTGTGTGTGTCTGTGTGTGATTGTGTGTGTGTGTGTGTGAGTGAGTGTGTGTGTGTGTGAGTGTGAGTGTGTGTGTGTGTGTGTGTGTGTGTGTGTGAGTGTGAGTGTGTGTGTGTGTGTGTACGCGCGCGCGCGTTATGACTAAAAACTGTAACTAAAAGCAATACCAAATCTGACAGAAGTCGACAACTAACAGTTTATCGCTTTTTTCCCGGATCTTGGGTTATTCATTATTATTAATATCTTTCTGTGAAAATAATCCATATAGCAGACGCACTCGATTTCACAAGCTTTGTTTTGTCTTATAGGTTGATCTACATATAGTGCAATATGTTCATGAACCACCAACTATTAGGGAAGATATATTATCTTAGACTAAGTTTTATGAAGATTGGATTTATTATGTTTTAGTCTCTGAATGTTGAAGACCTTGTCTCATCTGATCACCTTCTTGTGAGCTTTAGAACAAATATGGGTAGGCCTGTTGCTCAGATGAAGAAATGTCTAGTAAGGAACTTTCAGATGATCGATATGAGTTGATTTTCGGATGGTTTTACAATACTGGGTAAAAGACATCACCACCTGGTGACCTTAGTAGTGGATACATGTGATTGGCAATAAGATTTTATCAATCAAGATCTTTACATTAAGTGTGCATCTTTGGAGCTTCACTTGGCAGTTTACATGATCCTACATGCCTAGCAGCACTAAGCAACTGGTGAAAATTTCTTTTCTGTAGGACAACTTTCTATCCTTGCTCGAAGCTTTTCTACGTGTGCACTGCAACCAGCTTGTCAGAAACATTTTGCAAAATATTTGCTGATAACAGATCTTTTAAAGAATTTCCACCCAGATATTTAGCAAGACGTTTGTTTTGCTGCTTTATTTTGTTTAATTTTTGTTATTTTAAAAAATACGTACTTTTTTTGAAGTTAATATTTTTTATATTAAAGCAGTATCGATATGTTTATGTGTAATTCATTTATTCTGTTTGTTTCATACAGAAAGAAATTTCAATCTATTTCCAGGCACTAAAACTCCAAAATTTGTTTTAATTTTAAAATACAAAATGAAAATAAAATCAAGGAGGGAAATGAAATGTGTTTTTAAGTTGTGAAGCTAAAGAGGCATTGGTTCTATTACTAGATTGTAGTCATCTGGAATAATTTCTGCGTTAACTTCGTAATACGCCCACACTATAAAAATATAAGACCGTAAAAAGAAGGCGTCTGTATAATTTATTCAAACTTCACACCGAATCGTTCCATTTGTATTAGGTTTCATGTGCGTCCATCTTATTTTATATCTTATTAATTAATTATTTTTGTTTGGTTTTTTTTTGTTGTATTTTTAGTTGGTGTAAAATAGCAAAAGAAACAGATGGTCAAATCTTATAAAATTATTTTTTTAATGCCCACTGTAATGTCTTAAAACTAGGTTGGCATCAAAGGTAAGACATACAGACATAAGCATTGGAGATTAAATGGCTTTATCTAAATTTATACGAACACATTCTATTATTTTTTATATTTTTTATTGTTGTTTTTCTCATGTATTTTTTCTCATAGGATGTCACGCACGAACACATGCACGCACACACATTCCAACGTCTCCTGCCTTAACTAATTTACTTTCAAGAAACGTCCTCCAAACATATTCAACAATCCTACTCCTTCGTCACTGGGAAAAGTGCGGCCCAAAGTCTTCCTTAAATAGCGCGGCCTCTCATTAACCAAATAAAAATCTCATCATTAGTTTCAAATGTGTTCTCTTTGTCTTAGATTTGAGATGACGTCTTTCAAAAGACAAAAAAAATTTTTGAAAGTCTTTCAAGCCACGTGACATTATTTCTACGTCTAATGGAAGAAGCTTCTAATGACTCAGTGGATCCAACTTTGGGAGCTGTATAATTACCCATGACGCATTAATATTCTGATACCAGACAAAAGCCACGAATACGTCATTTCCTGTGACGTTGACGCATTGACGTGCCTTTTAGAATAATCCATCATTACTTTTTTTTTTTAAATTTCTTTTTTGATTGATAATATATTTCTGAATCTTGGAAGCTCTAAAATTTACGACAACATCATTTCCATTGATGGTAGAGAGGCGAGTCAAGTGGTTGTTTAAACACTACAGCTCACTTGAACAACTTCAGCATGAATGTTTCTAAGACCACGGACATCCAAGGCCTCCCTTTAATCTCGGAATTCGAGACAGACGGTGAAATCGTTATCCCAAAAGGAAAGGGCTCGGTCGCTCCACCGACCCTCCCACCTCCACCCCCCATACTTCTCACCCCAAACCACTACCTGTCACTATGTCATCAACGACAACAAATGAGCCGACATGAGAACGTCGCAGTAGAATAACCCAAACCCATGATCGAGATGACGTTGTAGAGATCTCGCCCCCTTAGGAAGGTCTATCATCATCACAGGCACAAAGAGATCACGGCAGTAAATGGGAAATTCCAATAAACCGTGCGCATTCATCAGAAGAAAGCTGTTGTAAGAGTCAGCAGTCCGCGCTTTGGTTGATTTGAAGTCAATCCCAATTTTTGCGTTAGGATCGGAAGAATGGCATTAGCTATTTATC
The DNA here is from genome assembly GCA_002072015.1 of Radix auricularia. NCBI lineage: Eukaryota > Metazoa > Mollusca > Gastropoda > Lymnaeidae > Radix > Radix auricularia. The sequence continues at coordinate 258,596 of MUZC01004686.1, read as the reverse complement.
AAAATTTATCGTAAAAACATGAATTGCACCTGACGCATGTATTTCTTAGACGCGTCAAGATATAGAAAGCGGTTCAAACAAAGGTAGGATCAAAGTAGAGCACAACACTCGCACATAGCTCCCTTGTGATATCTTTTTTATTTTAAAATTGCTTTTGTAACTGAAAGGGAAATAAATAAAATGAGTCATGTTTTGACCAAAGAAATTCGATCTATGTGTTGATTTTTTAAAAAAAAATATTCTTTTTTTGTTTTTGTTTTTTGTCTCCAATTGATTGCAACATAAGGGTTCAAGCTTATTCTAAGATTAACTTAAGCTTCTTTTTTTANTATATATATATATATAACTTATATCATGGCACGCATACAGGCGCTTCTTCTATACAAAAACATTTGCGCCCTACCTACACTTATCCGTGGTTTATGTAAATGTATTTTGGATTTTTATTCGAGTTTTAACAATTTAATGTGCAGTACTTCCAATCTTGTTCATAAAATCCATTCCACACACTTATGCCAAACGAGTATGAAGGAAGAGACATTATATTAGCGTCTCTTCTTAAATGCGGAACTTGTTTTTGTGCCCTAGCTTTAGCCTGCTCCAAAAGAAATATACCAGCAATGATTGGCTTCATATTGTGATATCAAACTGTTCGGTAATATCTTTTGATTTAGCATTATTTATTAAAATAGTTATTTTTGTTCGTTTATTTCAATGTTCACTATTTTATTATTACGAATGTTTGACATCCGAATCCAATGATACTTTTATAATCTTTACACAATATTATTTCCGATTGGCTATCACCCAGTCTGTGAGATAACTCATTGTGGTACAAGATGCGCCACTATTCGTTGCTTTCCGTCATGAGCATCTACACTCCATGTTTTACACACATTAAGAACAAAGTTCTCGTCATTGGCTTTCAACAAAATAATTTGGGTTGTGAAAATAATGTCATGTATAATATTGTTGTTTTTTTTAAAAATACCAATAGAGGTCGGGACATTCGAGGTGCTATTGCTAATGGACAAAGAATATCCCTTGGGATTGTGGTCGATATAGTGGCTAACAAACGAGAATTGACCATTGTGTCTACAACGGCAGTTTTGAACCACGAAATGTTATTTTACGGCACAGAAAGTTGGTGCGAACCAGCGAATCTCAAGATGCTTACAGCGTGTAGCCACACAACTCCAATGCAATGATGTAATGTGGACATGGTTGCCATTGGCAGCTCTCTATGGGACCAAACAACATGCTTCACCTTGTGTAATTCCCTCTTACAAACTCGCGAGATACGGGCACTGAGCTAATTCTCCATAAAACAATTGCGACAATAAAAAAACATTTTTACGCTAAAATTTCATCGCAATCTTCCCCTACAAACTTGTAAAATCAGCTCAGACGAGACGAAACTTGTATACCTCCAATTTAACATTGACCTTCAATTTTAACAGTTAAGAGAACAAAAAACTGCATTTATTTATTTAAAAAACAAAACAAAAAAAGCAACCATCCCGGAAATTTCCAAGTCAAGAACTGGGTTTGTCACTTTAAAGATGACTTTATCACTTACCAAAGTAACAAGTCACTCCATATTTTAATTCAAACATTACGATAAGCTCGTAATTAATTAAAATCTTTCATTACGTCGTTGCCTGTCCAAGTGTTCCTGTGTATTTTCAGTAATGACCAGATCTAACATTGAAACACCATATGACGACCTGGATTAAACCAGCAACCCTACGTCACAAGACCACGATGTATTTTAATTTTTTTTTTTTAACTTATTAATTCTTTGCTCCCTCTTTCTTTCTTTCTTTCTTTCTTTCTTCATATTTCTCACCGACGATCTGTGCGTTTTATCATGCTATTTACTCCATTCATCCCGTGTGGCTTATTAAAAGACTTAACTCCCGACAGCAGCAGAAAGACGTCGCGGAAGCTCGCCCATGATTAAATCCTGCTCGTCAAAAGACGCGCGAGTCTCGCCGGAGAGCCTCCCGTCCTGACCCGACAGATTATTGAAAACTTATTGCTCCCCGGCATTATCTTTAATTGCGCCATCATCGGGGAATTAAAGTTTCAACGGCGCCATTATCAAAGGCAAAATGAGAGGAAGAGAAGCGGGGGTGAGGGTGACGAGAGTGGGGGGAGGGGAGGGGTATAAAGCGTGTAGCGTTTATTGCATCGGTACGCCCGTCAAATAATAATGCTAATAATAATAGCGGCTCCGTGAAAAACATATGCTAACATCGTGTCCATTCATACATTCGCCTTTCCCGCATAATACGTTTTTATTCGGTGAAAATATTTGCCAAATCTATTGCGGTTCGCTTCTGCTGAGAGGAAGAAGGGAAAAAAAAGAGGACGCGTGGGGTGGGCGCTGGAGGGGGGCGAGGGGGTTGGACCACCCGCAAATGACGTTCCCCTATCTTTTCATGGACCAAATTAATTTCCTCGGCGGCCATTAAAGAGACTTTTATTCAAGTCCAGCGGCCTGTGTCGCAAGGGGACGGACTCCGCTTGAAATCACCGTTGGCTTTAGTCACCGGGGCCTTGGCGGAGTTATCACCCGCCGTCTAATCCTTCACGGCTGTTTGGCACGAAGGAATCAAATCTTTTCAGGAGCACGGCCGAGTCCGACTTGTTACATTGAAAAATGTTGTCTTTTTTTTCTCTTCTTCTTCTTTGCATTTCATTCTTGTTCCCCTCCAAGGCTCCGAGAAAATCTCCCTACTGCCAACAATGATGAGGTACACGGCTTTCAATCGACATCTTCAATGACGAAGAACAAACTTCAAGCGGCCTTACCCGCAAACCCCCCCCCCCCCCCCATCCACTCACTTCTTCTAAAACTTTTCCTCGCCTCCCCACCACCACCACCATTTCCATGAGATCAGCTGCCCTCTTCTGGGATTTCCTGCCGATTCCCCCCACCCCAACCCCCCAACACAAAATAAAATATATTTTAAAATAAAAAAAAGACAAAGAATAAAGAAAATATGGAATATAAATAAAGTGGGCGGGTCCAATACGGGAAATGGTTCAAATGAAAAGAGGAGGCCACCCATGCAAGCCGGGAGGACAGCAAGTGAAGCGTACGGGCGAGTTATGGGGCTTTTAAGCTTAACGTTATAATGTTTGATTTTTTACGCAATGCGTTAATTTAATGGTTTGCGAATAGGTTTGTAAAAATATAAGAACATTTTTTTAAAACATATTATTCCCTTTCATAAATTCTTTCTTCTTCAAAATATAAATTTAAACAAACTTTTAAAGACACTCAGCACAGACTTTGTGCATTTGAAACAGAAATCCGTAAAGTAATTTATAAAAAAAAATATAATAAAACATGTGTATAGTCCATTTTGAATCACTGGCGTGTGATATCAAATCATTACATAAAGCATTAATGAAGAAAAAAGAAAAAAAAAGGAAGAAAGGAAGACAAAAGAAAGAAAGAAAGAAAGAAGAAAGAAAGAAAGAAAGAAAGAAAGAAAGAAAGAAAGAAAGAAAGAAAGAAAGAAAGAAAGAAAGAAAGAAAGAAAAGCTATAAGGAAATAAAGTAAGAAAGTAATTTTAAAAAAGTAAATTAAAAAAAAAAAGAAAGAAAGAAACAGACAAACAAACAAAAAAACATACAAACATCAATATTTGATATTAACTGTCACTTCTTCGTTAGCCTCATCCACCCTAGAAGCTTACGCATGTGAGGTGACTTCAACAAAGATTATTACGTCACAGCCACCATTGCTCATTTGTTTCAAGATCTGGAAGGAGGTCAAATGTTCTAAATAAGGTTTCGCTGATCAATTTTTATTTTGTTTTTTTGTTTAAAAAACGAAACGGTAGAGGGATGCTATTTTTAATACACGAAAATAACATTCTAAAAACACACTCACCATTCTAGCAAAAATTTTAAAATTTGAAAGGAAAAAAAAGGGATTTCCAGATTTTTCCGAAATTCAAAGAATAAAAGGCTAGCGAATCTTCGTCTGCTACCTCCACAACGTGGGCGTGGCACCCAAGGGACATCATTACGGTGTTGTTGCCTCTTCCGTTGCCGGAGTTCTCCCCTGGCGAAAGGCTAGACCGCATTGCTTGGCCAATTAACGGAGAGCCTCGGTGCTGGAAATAATCTAGAAAGGGAAGCTACTCCCCTACAATCAGGAGTGTGAGCCTGGTATCTTAGAAACGGATTGGTTTCATTTTTTGTATCTGAAAAGTTGTTGTTAAATAACAACTTTACGTAACATTAGATTACTTTCAGAAAACTTTAAACAAAAAAAAAACTTATATAAATTTCCCACTTAGCCCACTCTAATGATAATATATTAAGCATCTTGCTAAGTGACGTCCTTTTAACTAGCCGTGATATTATTCAAATCATGTGATTCTTAAAATGCAACAAAAGCGTTTGTATCGAAAAAAAAATATGCTTCTGTTTTTAAGAACTAACACAAATAATTAGATTTTATTGATCTGCAGGTGAATATTACAATCTCAAAGTTTCATTGGCATGAAAATTACACGGAAGGCGTGTTCAGGAGACGGAATTAAATGGGATTCTCATAAAGTGCAGAATTCTTATAAAGTACCTTCAAAGAGATATCAATATATTTTTATTGGTATAAAAACAATTGTAATCTATACTACATGACAGTGTCTGGATCCTCGAAGTTTTGTTAATGACAACCAATTTTAAAAAATGTGTGCGTGTTTTTTTTAATGTCTTTTAATATATATCATTTAGATACCTGTTTGTTTTTTTTTTTAAATTAATTTATTTTTAACAAAATGGCTTCAATTTAAAAAAAAACTTTTGTTTTGTCACATAAATACATTGTGTTGAAATGAATACTTAAACCTCAAATTAAATTATTTTTTTAAAAGTTTTTAAGAAATATAAAATAAAATCAATAATAATTATTCTTAGAAATTTCTCAAACTTTTGAAAAAAATCATAGTGTAAGCTTCAGATATACAGCATAGCAACATGACCCAGAAATGTAGCCATTTCAAAGTTTTGCTCATCATTTTGACTAACGTGACATCCTTTTACATTAAAGAATCTCCTCCAAGCGGCAAAGTTTCAAAACCTCAGTCACAAGTTTGTCGTTCGATCATTGACATCACGCGAGACGTCGCCCCACGACTTAATCTATTCAGCTAACTGGAACATTCGCATCGTTGTAAACTTATTACATAAACATGTTTGAATTGGAGGGGATGTCTCGGGTGGGGGCGGCGGCGGCGGCTCTAAACGCGTGACACAAACATGTTTGACTTTGAGAGTATACAGAAAGAGGAATTAGCCAAATTTATCTTCGCTTGACATCTTATCAACGGCCCTGTGTACCGAAGGCGGAACAATAACAGCGTACTCTCCCCCCTCCCCAACCCCCAAAACTCAGACTGGGTCGCAACAGGAAAAACACTTGTATATTGAGATAACTAACGTTATTTATGCGTTTATACACGATAAAAAAAAAATGGCTATACTTGACATGGCCACAGAATGCCATTCATCGCTGGGGTATGATATTTGTTTAGAAATATTCCTAATTTAAAAGACCGCACGTAGAAACACAGATCGTTTGTCCGAAACTGAATAAAACTACAGCTTAAGTTGGTCAGTTGCAAGAGTTCTAGTTACACTGTTGGAAGCTTCTTTGTAACATTGCGATTTTAACACCATCTACTTTCATCATTGAAATACTCTTCTTTTTTAAAAACTTTTTTTCATATCTCATTTGAGTAACCCCTGTACCGGAGGCTCGCTTATATACAAATATCCCTAGTAGCGTTTCTGCAAAACTTCAACTGTGTTGACTTTCAAGTGGTTGAAGTCGATGTTGCAAGAGATGGTGGATAAAACGTCTAATGGGGGCATCCACACACACACAGACAGACAAACAAACACACCCGCACACATACATACACACAGACTAATCTCATGTCGGTGTCCTTTCAAAACCTTTTCAATCTTGTTAGATTCAACATACTTTCACCCCACAATCAGATGTTCAGTTTCTTTATTGTCCCCTAACCTTCGATGAAGTTGGTGTTACAGGCCAACGTCACAATACGAGGCATGGCGATAGTTTTATATTCGTGGATATAAAATTAACTGTACCAGATTACCCGCGACCACAGACTTGCTCATCATAAATAGTGCAAAGAACGGAAGCGGGGGGGGGGGGGGGGTGAGTGAACGGACACAACCTGCCGCACGAATTAATGGAAAAAAGCGAGTAAACGTCGAGACATGTGTACAGCGGTTGTTGTTACCTGCCCCCCTCACCCTTTACTAACATCCCTTGCCAACAATTATCTGTGATTTTCCGACTCTTTGGGTTAATCATGTTCGTGAAAAATGGGGAAAAGAACAAGCAGATCAAAATATTTAATTTGGTTTTGAAATTGTTCCATCTCGGAATTGAACCCAGGACCTTCCACGTTCAAAGCGGGGGTGATAACCACTACACTACCAATCATATGCTATTCTGTGAAGGAACAACACAATTGAACGCAAGAAGCATTGTTGCCACACACACCCCCCCCCACCTTTTTTCCTTTTCATTCCACTCCGCTTACCCACTATGATCTTTCGACCGCAACCGGGGTCATTTGTCATGCCCATTTGCACATGGTCGTTTACGTGAATTGTACATAAAGAAGATTGGTATATGCTAAAACTCACGGCAAATCTAAAAGATGTACCCTTCTATGGCAAATAAGATATTTCTGGTAAAACCAAATATATAGACTACTGTATTTCGTTAGAACACACAAATAAAAATCTAAAATTTATTTTTCAATGTTCTGAATTCTTTCTCACAGCAACACGGCTTACATTTTTGCTTTGAGAACGTTATTTGTTAATCGTATTTAATTTTTATTCTAAGACTACGGAGGCCATTCAGAAGAAAAGACTTTCTGCCAAATGTCAGATGTGGTCATAATGAAACAAACATACCCCCGAGAACGTTCTGTTGGCAAACAGCTTGGCTAGTATCAATGCCAGATCGCACACATTTCAGAAATAGCATTTCGCCAGTGGGGGTATTGGAAAGATATGCAAAAAAATAACCAAGAACCTTTGTAGTCCCCTCCTTTTCAGTGGTTCTAGATGTACAGATAACGGAAGCGGCAAGGGGGCCGGAATATTTTCTGGTAATTGTTTTCTTGAAAACAGTTTAAATTGGCAGTCTTCCGGTGGTTCTGTGAAGACAGGAACGTGGGTCTGGGATACGTGGCGAGTCATGAATGCATGGATTTGACAGTGACAAGGGAGGCGAGTGACAGTAGCCAAAGTGTACGGGGAGATGAAACTGTGGAGATATATGGGTTAAAAGGGGGGTAATTTTTAAAAAAAATTGTTTTTGTGTGTGTGCGCGACTGAGAATAGCTATTCGTATTTGAACTACATGATATGTTTAGTATTACAGTGAGGAAAACTGAACAAATATAATGGGATATTCGAATTTCCAGAGTTAAAATGTCGGAGTCAATGTTCTTTTTAAGCTGCATGGCTGCGCAGATATCTAACCTGTGCATCGCAGCAGATCAGAATCAGGCAGCAATTTTTTTATTTAAAGTAAATATTGCATTTTTAAAAAAAATTATGTGCAACTTTGAGCACGAATTTGTTGACTTTGCACACGGAACAACGACCCTTAAATGGAACGTTGGGAGCATCAAAATACAAAAGTAAGAAAAGAAAAAAAAAACGGAGAATTTTTAAAAAAAGGAAAAATGGAACAGAAAACACAGCAAATTAGATTCTAAGAAAAATTCAGTTGTCATGACGGATAGAGATGATGACCGTTTGATAGACGGACATACCGGCAAAAATAACAAACCTATGGTAAAATTAAAGCATGAAAAGTTTACAAGTGGCAAACACACATAGAGAGCCGCAAACTCTGAAAATGGTCACCAACATATGTCACTCAAAAGACTTGTTTATTTTATCACGCCGACCTTAGTCATGCTCAATATTGCGGTTGATCAGCCGCGCAGAAATCTACCAGACTCCACAAGGCAGTTTTAGAGTTACCGCACAGCAAATTTTGATAAGGATAATTTATGTGTGCTGGTGCGATGTAAAGGTTTGCACAGATTCATTGGATAGTGTGCACACTAGTTTATTATTTTGCACACGAACCAACGAAACTAGGAAGGAACGTTGGTCATGCTTATAAATATTTTTTTTTAACCTACATACGTGTGCAGCTTCCTTCTACTTAATACCTTTTTTTTAAAAAAAAAAAATCCAAATACAGTATGACGCTATAAGGGAATAACTACCTTTGAATGGCTTATCAGGGCTCCTTTCATTGGGCCGCAATTAACAAATATTAAGGGACTACTCTTACCTGACTTATTTGGCCTTAGAGCGGCACCTGATAATCAGGCTGAGCGCAGGGCGAGGGGCCACATATCTGACATGTTTACATCTTGGACTCGTCGTGCCCGACCAGACATCCTACTAACAGGGGTAATGGCGATATGGAAGTGATGGGGCTAAAAATAGATCAAGATGACACTAAATTAGTAACGACAACAAAGGGATTATTTTTCGTAACGTCTACACCTGCGCCAAATATAGATCATCACTGACCCCCCACCCCTCTCTCCATCATTTCAACCCATTTGGGGCCAACATGTATTGAGGTTTTAAATTCCGAAGTAGCCGGACTGTAAATGTAATCTTTCAGACTCATAGTTTTGGGTGTGGAGTATAAATACAGAAATATTCAGTGTTTTTGATGTCGTATGTGCGTGTGACAAATGCAAGTGACTTGGGAGCCATAACGCTAGACGCTTGATAACATTGTTACACATATTGGGAAAGTGAGATGGGGGAAACGTTTCAGGATTTTTATGACATTGAAAGAAAAAAAGTATGTGTGTGTTTGTGGGGAGGGGGATGCGAAAAGGGGAAACCACACATTTTTGCCTGGCCAAACGTGGAGGTCATTGTTGTTATTGGTTAAATTCGGCGTGAGACGGTCGACCTGGATCTCAGCCAGTGAACAATTGAAGCGATTTTTCGAGACGCAACGGGCGAATGTCCGGCTCTCATGGCGACACACTCAGACCGTTGGAAGAAGGTGTTTCTGTATTTGGAACAAACAGGGAGCACTGGCTGCTTTTGCCTTTAGTATACAAGGGGATTTCTACAGAAAAAAACCAAGGTCGCTACGAGGTCATTTTTTAAATGAGTCAAGACGTCGGCCATGACATGTGTCTTGTGTCACGTAATGCAACGAAGTAGATGATCGTGACCCAGATACAGATGCAAGATGAGAAATGACTTTATAACCTTGAATACATGCACACACACAAAAAAGTCCATAGGTTTTCCAATGCTAAATCTTATAAACCAAACCTGTGTTATGAGTCATGAATATTTTAAATTGTAATTACAACAAAGTATCTGAAAACTTGTCGTGACGGGGTTGTTGTATTTAAATAAGCAAATACATGACTCACTGCAATTGTTTGTTTCAAAGTTATTTAGATTTTTTAACAGAAAGGAAGGAAAAGAACTTAGTTGAATAATAAACTTGAGAACAAATTTGTGATAATTCGTCGAACTCAAAATTACAATTCTGATACCAGCAGAAAATTGAAAGAAAATCCAACATGCATAGTCAGCAACTGCAGCATACTCAAGGTTAATTGCCGGAGAACTTTGGTCGTCTGCGGGCAAATGGTGAAACCTAAACTGGGACAAGGACACGATTTGGGCGAACCTGTACGATCGCCTATTTGTGTTTGGCCACAAATAACACGAACCACTTTAGCCAGCCCTAAAAGTTGTCTTGATAGCGGACAGATGTGGACACGGTGTTAAAAAATTCTGCCTCACCTCTGAAGACAATTCTGACCTCGTCCCCCAGCACACATTTTAGGAAAAAGGGGGGGGGGCGGGGTGATTGTGTGAAATAGAACTGAAAAAAAAAAAGAAGTATCACTCTGGTCGTGATAAACGATGGTGATGAAGGGGGAGGGGGGTTGCGGCGACAGTCTTGCTTTTCACGATTTGTATTGAATAACCATATATATAACTGTTGTGACATCAATATATCCCCCCTAAAGGTATAAAAACAAAGATAGCAAGCGACTTTATCCTGCCTAACGCCAATTAGGGTTACTTCTAGCGTCCACGCCCATGGGGCCTACATCGATGACGACATTGTCATGAGGTTCACACCATTCTTCCAAATCTCATCTAGCGGTTTTAAAGTTGCGTTTTTTAGGCCTCTAAAGTGGTGTTTTTAGGAGTGTTTGTGAAACAACAGAGGGTCGCGTGCGCGCCCAGTAGCTATTTGACGCCCAGGTGTTAGAGAGACAAGCGGCGCGGAGATCTGTTTGAGACGAATTCTTTTCAAGTAGTCCCTATGGGAAAGAGACGACAAAAAGCAACAAATAAACACATTTGAGGAAGAAATACAGCAACGGAACTTTCCAGTGTAACACACGAATTGTTTCTTTTCCTTTTTTACGCTTATAATTATACTAGATTGTGCCGGGGCGCCGTGGCGCCTGCGGCGCCCACTTTTTTAGGGCGCCTACGGCGCCAACCTTTTTCAAAAGCCCAACTAACTTGTCCTTTTTTGATAAATACGAAATATTAAACTTTCTGAAATATACGCAAAGTATTTAATAATAGGGGTTGTATTTTGCGCACCGATGCACACCAAACAATGACGTCATTTTAAATATTTTTACAGCGCTAATCACAACACGATTTTTCAACTAACTGCTGTAGACTGTTTTACATCGTTCCTCAGCGTTCTACATCCAGTGAGTGAGTGACCTGGGTTTTTATATTATTTATGATATTTTCTTTGAAACTCCATTTTTTTTTACCCCATACATTTTCTGACCGGCTGTTTTTTTTTTTAAAAATTGACTTACTTCCTGACTTTTGCTGAAAATATACAAACATATTGGTACATGCTGAGTACGTCACCAGCAACTTTCACAGAGTGATCTGTGATGGTCAAAAATCTAATTTACATTGCGTTTCATTCCTGGCATCTGTAATCACGGTGAACATATCAACTTGGAAACAATAAATTCAAGGTTTTTTTTTTTCATAATCGAAAACAACTGCAGATTAAGAAGCCCGAAGAGAAACTCTAGAGAAGTAAAAGATGTGATTAAAACGGGTCATCGTGAATAACGTTTCTTCTGTTATATGTTGTTGTTCTTTCACACGTTTTTTTTAAACCCCAAACAGACCATTGTCCAGTATTTCAACCCATGAGCACATAACATGACCGGGCAATACGGTAGACAGTGAAGTACCGGTTCAACTCCCAGGCAGCTACCAGGGTGAGTGACAGGCTCACGTGTGAACTCAGTCCCCCGAACCGTGGCTGTCTAGGGCTGGGACCGGAGATAAAAAGCTTTCCTCGAGATTGTGATACAGGACAGAAACAAGTAAAGGAAAGGAAAAATTGAGCGCTTGGGGTCTGCGACACTGCCATTAGGTTTTGGGGAGGGGTGTCGAAGGAGCATTTATATGAAAGAGCAACTTTGGCGTATGTTTAGCCCAATCCGTTTTCTTGTTAAGTGATAGGAGAATGGCGAAATAAGAATAACGTTTTAAAAATATTATTTTAAGTTATGGTCTTGTCTTCTGAACATTAAAACAGTTTCTGCAATTAAAATTGAGACATGTGAATCATATGAATATATTCTTATAAATTGCTTTATAAATTGTCTTTGTTTTTGTTTTTGTTAAGGTAAGAGAATTACCATGTCACGTGTAGCTTACACTGTACGTTGACCACAGTTACAGAGCTGATGGCTTTTATACGTAAGGAACTTATCTTAGTGACCAAAATACTTTATCGACTAGAAAATTAAACGATTTACTGAGGCAAATAAAAATTCCATTTAATTAAAGCTTTAACGGACGCATGGGCTGAAAGGGTTAAATAATCGCTTGTTAAAAGAAAATTAAACGACACCATTGCTAAAGAATATATAACTATGTTTCTTACATTTAGAGAATGAAATGGGCGACTCCTTTTGTATTATGGTCTTACAAGTGGTACAGTGATAAAGTCACGAAGTCATTGTCATTTTCTTTCATTAAAATATGTTGATCTACAACCAATTTCTCTGTACCATTCTTTGATGTAAGCGCCTCAACAAACACTAACACACTTTCTCCTTTTTTCGATGGGATATCAGTTCCTTAACAGATATCCCTGGAAGTGAACCGTCTGCATACAGAATGTCTGTCCAGACCAACAATGGCCCCGGCTAAGGCAAAACATGTTCGCAAGACTGGTAATTAGACCAACTGATCTTCAACAAACATCAATCTACAAGATGGCTTCTTTTGTGCGGGTCTCGAACCTCACATGGGCATTTTTAGTGGTGTTCTCGGTAGTCTGTTGACACTTGCATCCAGACCACCTACAGCTAGACATACAAGGGGCGGGTTCTTATTGGCTTGTCGGTTTTGATCTATAAGCGGCCCCGAAATTCTTTTCACCCCCGTGCCAATTTGTCCGCCATCCGGGGTGAATGTGTTTTGCCTGTTTGCTCAGGGACTGAGACCCAGATGCAAGGCGACTTTGATGCGGGTGGGATAGAGGTTTGCATGTGTCAGAGGTAATTAACTTCATTTTCGCGAGACGCGGTCTGAGGACATTGACTCTATTGGCTGTCTTTTCTTGCGGACATCTAAGTATGTGTTCTTAAAAGTGCTAAATTATTCAATCCTAGCTGGCACCTATGTTTTCATATTTTTTAAAAACAATATACTAGGGTACGGGATTGATTAAACTTATAGAACACATGCAACCCAAAGCTGTTAAAACAATTGTGTTGCCTTGCAGTGTCACGAGTCATCGTTGGTTAGCTACCGTTTTCGATATTTGCATGTACATTGGGAAAGGTATATAGGTTTAAAACTCACACAATATTCTAAGAGTAGCCTAACGTAAAAGTAAACGTAAAAGAAGATGGAATGTTAAAAAGACAACACTTAAAAACAGTCAGATTTGCCATGGAAAGATGACTAACTGTGTTTGGTCACTTAACATTTTCTCTTAAAGAAGTCCCCAAAAGTTTTATGTCAAAAGTTGATTCTTCAAAGTTTTCTTTGAAAATATTCTCTTAAAATTTTCTCAGAAATTATTCTTTCAGCGTTACCTCTCATGGTTCTCTTTCGATGTATTCTCTTGACTTAGACATTACAGACGCTCCTTCCATACAGAGTAATTTCTCAAAACGCTCTATCATAATTAAATATGATCATGATCCTTTGAACTGGCATAATGGACAGGCGCGGGACAACAATTTGGTCAGTGTCACGTATCGGTCACTCTATGGGCAGGAGAGGACAAACAAGTGATTGGGAATAATCACAGGCATGAAGTAATGACCCGGCTTAATATGAAGATTAATTATTAATTACCACTTCAAAACATAAGGGAAAATAATGTAATTTGAGGACGATTTAGGGCATATTATTATTTTTTTTAAAGTTGATACGTTATATCCCTGTCTGTTCTCGTATCTCCTCGATTTAGTTTGAACCTAGGTCACTCTGTTACCATGCCGTTTGTGTGACTGTTGTGTTAACACATATTACTATCATTGGATCCTACTCGTAAATTTTTAAATTTTTTCTACACCTTCAATGGCCGAACTAATTTTTTATATGTGTCTTTTCTTAAGACTGCGGTCAATAAAGGTGCTAAATAGATATAAATTGACGTAATTAGTGAACACGATGTTTATTATACAGTGGCATAACTTATAATTAGAGACCTTATGTAGTGCGGTTTCCCAGCTAAAAGCTTGGCTCACTGCACGTTACATGAATTTAGTAACACACATGTGTATACACGCATTCGATGTCAAACATTGATTGATAATTTAATTAAATGAATGATATGGTGACATTATTAAGGGTTTTGACACAGACGCGAGCTGTACGGGATATTTTCTGCTCCTTGTGTGAACATAATTAGTGTCACGCGCAAGGAACCACGTGGGCTTGGTGATATTTACAACAGGTTTGAAAGAACGAGGAAGATTGCGCAGCGCAATATAAAAAGTCCAACACGATCTAGTAGGGGGGGGGCTTCAACCTGCTGGAAGATACCACTGTGTGCGTGCGCTCTATGCGTGCTTTTTACAGATGTCTCAAATCTCCGTAAATGGCTCTTCTGCTGATCTGTAGTTTGCCCTCAATATGACGCCGAAAAGCTGGAACTGCCGCGAGTTGTGAGAAGTTTTGAGTTGGTCACATAATTTTAAACAATGTACAAATGCTGGATGTTGATCTTTAGAGATGTTGATGTCTTAAAGGTTCTGAGTAACCGGAACTGACTTAAATAAATGTCTGGCCTCATTATGCAAAAATTTCGTTTTGCCTTAATTTCTTTCTCATTTCATTTGTAAGGACATAAGATCTAATTCTTACTCAAAAAATCTTGAAAGCATTACGTTGAATGCTGAAAGACTACACATGGCTATTGTATATGATTTTGTTTGTCCTATCATTTAGTCTTTGCTTTTGCATCACGGATTTCTTAAAGCTCTCTTTCTCTTATTCGTTATTTTCCTAATAATTCCAAGCTCTCTTTTTTCCTACCTCTTTTCCCACTGTTTTCTAGATATTTTGTATGCTTTCTTAGTTTATTTTTTTCCAGCCTATAGTCAATCATATTTCGTCCATCTCTAAACACTATATAGTTACACTCTATACTTGTTTCATTATATCTTTCTCTCTCACTCTCTTTCTTTCTTTCTTTCTTTCTTTCTTTCTTTCTTTCTTTCTTTCTTTCTTTCTTTCTCTCTCTCTCTCTCCCTCTATCTATATATCTGTCTCTATGTTCATGTCTATCTCCTAGCCTCCCTCCATCATCTCCCTATTTATCTCTCACCCTCTATTGTGTCGCTAGTTCGGTATGGGGCGCCATCATAGATTAACATCCTTTAAGGAATGTTAGCAGAGAATCTTGTTTAAACACATTGTAGACCTCGTGTTACAAACCTAGATAAATATATTTAACGACGGGCTCACCGGAAAACAAGGCTATCCGTGGCTGGTTTAAGGTAAACGGTGGGATTCGAACGGGAGACGCTGTCTTGGTCCGTTGGTAGAGACCGTGAAAAACGATAGAGACAAACTATTAGAAAGGCGTCGATGACACTATAATAAGGAGTGAAGCATACATTTTTTATTAGGGTAAAATCAATGTGTGTTAAAATGAGCGAAACTAGAATTCCGAAAACAATTAATCGTAATACCGGCTAGTAAAGACTGAAATTGCTTATAAAAAATAATGAAAGCTTTTTTTTTAATGTGCATTAAAAATATAATAATTGTTGAGTAATAGTAATTTTGTTTGTTCTTAGCTTCGATGGGGGTATTCAGTTGAATACCATATATACTCGTTCTACAGACGACCTTTTTTGATACAATCTAAGGGAAAAAATTTTGAGACGGCCTACGGACGGGTCATAAGTGATTTCTGTATGTAAATTGAATATTGGTGTTGTTATTGTGGATCATCAAGGTCCTTTTCTACATTCTACAAGAATCGAATGCTCTATCAGAATATGAAACATCTGCTATTAACTTATTTCATCATTTTGTTTGTTTTTGTGAATGTTTTAATCAATTGTTTTACAAATTTTGTTTTCAAAAACGAATTTTAATGAATGTGCCTTCGCCACTGTTAAACAGAGAATTTAAAAATAAAATAACGGTAACTCTTGCCTAACAAAGTGCACAAAGACAAATATTGGCAGTACAAAGTCAGCAATCATAGTGACCAATCAATTATTTAGCTTGTAGTTTTAAAAAATGTTAACCAATTTGTTTAAGCCGTCCTATTATTATTTTTTTTTTTGGGGGGGGGGGGGGTCGGCTTATGTTCGAACGGGCTATAGAACAAGTTTATACGGTATCTCATATACACCCCCATTACATATACATTTTTTTCTTCTAGCACACGAAGAATTGTCTGTCTATTCTATATCCTACAAGTGGAAGAAATGTCCCGAGCCTAATGCTCTTAATGGGTCTTCCTGGAAGATCCTCTCACCTATCCCGTCCCCTCCCCAAGTGGACCTAACAGCTGAGGAGCCCCGCCCCCCACTCTACGGAACGCTCGCTTCTTAAACGGCCATCTGGGCATCCAGGACACAAAATTGAAGATGCCTCTCTCTAAAATGACCTCACAAGGAAGCGTGGGATTTCCCTACTTCGACTCGCTACATTTTTGTTGCCACCCCAGCAAAGCATAAGAGTCTCTATGGTTAGGACTTCCGCAAGGCGGGGGATCATCATTGACCTACCTATGGAAAGTTTCCTCAGAGCTGGCGTCCGCTGCGTTCTTCTCTGTACCTTTTGCTAATCCGTAACGGCACTGCTGGCCCTATAATGACGTTGCTAATAAATGAGGTGTCCGAAACGGTCACTTCGGAATAACCCGACCCTCAACCTCTCTATATCGAAATAATTGTTAGGCCCCGGCCAAATTCCATAAGACTTATGTATTTTAGATCTCCTAAACGCAAAGATTTTTGGCTTCCAACCTCCCTTAGTCGAATTTTCTAAGGTGTTTGCTGCATGCCGGGGCTCTTTTCAAAGAGTAAAATCTTACTTTTCCATCCGACTGTGGGAGAGAGTAAGGTGGGGGGGGGAAGGTGTCTCCTCTCACGAGCTTGTGTCCGTGTGTCAAAGGAAATTAGCTACCTTTCATTTAAAACATCTTGTTGTTTTTTTGTTTTTTTTTGTAAAGCCTTCTTGTCGGTATGGCTGTTCTAACCCATCCTCTCAATATCAACATTGTCCTTGATTAATCTGCGCCTATTACGCCATTTTCCCTTTCTCGAAAACTCCGTAAGTCGATTTTTTCCCGGGTGCCATTTGAGTTCGACATAGAGAGGTTTGACTATATTAACATTTGCCTCCATCCAATAAAAAAATATATTAGTTGCCTTATGCACCAAATATAATTAAATTGCTTTGATCAGTGAGAGAAGTATCATATCACTCATCTAATAATCCAATGAATTGTGGAATTTTTGCAGATTAAGGGCGAGACCTCTGTTAAAAACTAAAAAAAAAACTCTATTCGAAAAGCGAAATCGATCGAATCGACAGAAAGCAGCACTGAAGCCGAAAATAATCGAACGGAATTTTTTCCAATAGAAATGAAGCCGAAATCTCTTTTTTCTTTCCTCAGTATCTTGAGACTGTTTATATTGAGTAACAAATTGTTTCACCCTCTGAAATTTAAATGAGTTTTATGATTTTAAGTTACATGGCGCTCTAAAAAAAAATATTTAAAAAAACCACGGTCAAAATAATTTCATCTATGCATTTTAAAAAATTGTAATTTTAGCTTTCAGACACCTTGCTGTACATTTGTCCGAAATAAATAAAAACTGTAACACCCATAAATGGTAGCATTTTATCTACATACTATGACACTTTGAACTAACTTTATACTTTAATGTTTATTCTTTAATATTTATACTTCAATGTTAACACTTAAATGTTTATACTTTAGGACATTATTATGTGTGTTAAAACATTTTTAATTTAAATAGTAGTTAAATTTCGAATCATTTAAAACACGCTCTAAAATACAAATTTATTTGGTTTATTTTTTTATTTTTTGGTCGAATAATTTTTTAAAATAACAGTTGCAAGTTGACAGTCCATTTCTGTAATACAAAAAAAAAAAAAAAAAAAAAAAAAAAAAAAAAAAATCATAAACGTGATTTCTTCGCGCAGATCCTGAAAGAATACGTTCAGATGTCTGGGTCTAGCACTGACAGACCCACATGTTTAGTCCGCTAATGCAAGCACACCGAAGTAATGCCTATGAATGAAAACTCAACGCACGACCACTGTCCCCGGGACGAGCAGACCGTAGGGCAAACATTGCGCCACTGTGTGAACAAGGGCCGTAGTCAGCCTACGTGCTGGCACCCTCATCCCTACACCACCCCGGCCCACCCCTCCTTTCTCAACACTGCGACAAGTAGGTGTCGAAAGAGTTGGTTACCGATCTGAGCCACACACAAAAATTATGCTGTCGCCTTGTTCATCATTTTTTCAAAGAAATATAATTTAATGATCAAGGTATGGTGTGCAGAACCCTTGTGAAATTATGACAAATTATTCGCCCCTTGCATATAACAGTGAATTCCTAAAACATCCCCTGAGTAAACAAAGACATATATTTTGATTCAGAGAAAATATTGAAGATAAGAAAATTTCAGGTCGACCAATCGTAAGTGAGACCACCAGCAGCCAACTTGTGTATGTGGCTGAAGGATTTTTCAAATCTTCAGGATACAAACCAGGATTATTATGAAGTTTTAAAAAAAAAAGTTTAAAAACTTTTCATAGATGGACATTAAGTGAATAAAATTTATTAGGTTTTAACATTTTTTAATGATTAAAACAATTTATTTTTAGAATGGGTTTGTTTCGTATTATTGGCAGTGCAGCATTTAAGAGATAATGTGCTGTAAGCTTAAGTCCAGATTAGTAAGTCTCCTATATAATTTTGAAATCAATATTGTCCTAGTTTTCTAATATACTTATCAGGGTCAGATACGTCGTGTCTGAAAAATAGAGACAGTGAAACTAGGTGCGCCCATGGCCATAACTCCTGACTCATTTAACGTTATAATGTGTACAACAACAAATGATTAATACTTAAAGAGGTCTACGATTGTTTTTGTTTTTCTTGTTCTCGAACTTGAATGGATTTTCAAGCATGCTAGCCCAGCTGTGGTTGATTATGCAGAATTCATTAACAAAAACCTCTTTGTCAAATTTGTTGTATTTAAAGTTGATATTAAATACATAGGTCTTTCCACATATTACTATTTGACGTGTTTTGATATCCAATAACAATGCAAATATAAGATGACGGTTACCATTTAACAAACTATTTCTAACGCTGCGCCGTGGCTGAAGGGTGGCAACTACTAAACCAGTATTCTTTAGCTCTTATATGTTAAAAAAAAATTCCAAACGCATTGCCAGAAACAAAAAGTTGCGCTTTTTTTTTCAGAAGAAAGACAAACTGCCATCACGCTTGCGTCGTTTAACCCGACCTTGCACAGAATTAAGGTAGAAGTTTAGTTTTAAATATATAGATTTAAACCTGGAAAGGCTGCACAGATAAAGTCATTAGCAAAGATGATAGTTTATTTTTAGATTGTCATTTGATATGATGGAAGATGTACAAACAAAAAAGGTTGTATTAACATACATGGTGCTATTTTCAGGGATGGAACAATTCGCTGAGATGGTGTTACTTTCTGAGATGATGACATGCAGAGATTGCACTATTTTAAAAAAAAATCTTATTCCAAGGCATTTTTGAAAAATGGATTGTGCTTTTAGTAGCGTTGTTCTAGTTATAGAGAACGTTCCTAATAGCATAGATTGCGTTAATTTCAGATATGGTTTGTTTGCAGGTTATTGCTATTAGCATGCATTGTGCTGTTTGCAGGAATGGTGCTATTAGCTGGAATGGTGGTATTAGCTGGAATGGTGCTATATGCTAGAATGGTGCTATTAGCTGGAATGGTGCTATTTGCTGGAATGATGATATATGCTAGAATGGTGCTATTTGCTGGAATGGTGCTATTTGCTGGAATGGTGCTATTTGCTGGAATGGTGACATTTGCAGAGATGTCCTTTTTGCAGAGAAATTAGTAGTTGCAGAGATGGGGAAGGGAGGGAGCGTTTTTGTAAAGACAATACTGAGATTGCGCTATAGCAGGTATTGGGATATTTGCGGAGATTGTGCTATTAGAAGAAATGTGCAATTTAAATAAATTGTGATATCTTGCAGAATTATTCCATTTGCATAGATGCTGGTTCTTTCTGCAGTTTCACTCCGTGTAATATAGTGTGTTCTGTCCATTAGAAGGCTCGATATTCCCAGTTTTCACTTATTTTTTCCATTTTTTATTTTATTTTATTTTTGTTAATTTTTTTTTTTCGTAGAGGTCATTGCGTCTTAAAATTTAATTTTAAAGTCATCGAAATATGTTTTGAAACCCTGTATTACGTAAATTAAAATGTGTAGAATTCAGGCTGGACTATTGTGTCCTTTGATCTCTGTTCCAATAATTTTCAGTTAAGTAACAATATTTGTCTAAAATAACAAGAGAATTTATACAGACTGCAATTCGAATTCACACCCCCTCATAGTGCTCAGTGATTTTGACCAAAAACGACGAAACGTTGTCAGTCAAATCTAAGTACCATGCTCATGGCCTTGTTCTCGTCAAGTCCAAATTTTAAATGAAAATATGGACATCGACTGTACAGCGCTCTTTAACGCTATTAAATATTTACCCCATTACGTCACCTTTCTTTTACTATCTTCCCCCCTCGCCCCCTCTTTTTAGCGCATTTTCGAGAAGTCGAATGCGCTATTGCACCCGTTTTGTCCGTCCGTCCGTCATCACCCTTGATCTCAGCATCCATAAGTCCTAGACCCATGAGGAATATATGTTTTTTGTATGTCCTGACCTGCCATTTGTGCATCAACACTCAGTTACTCGATCCGTTAAAAAACCCCGTTAAAACTACCAAAAAATATTTCGAATCGAGAGGTAACACTAGCGCAGGGAACGGCCGCCATTGCCGGAAGTCGAATACATAATCATTCAGGCATTGAAGAGTGGTGCGAAAGGGTGCAAAAGAATTAGTTGTTTTTTTTTTAGTTGACGTCATTAGAATATGTGTAAAAGTTTAGAGAGTTTTACGTCATCATTTGTGGTTTAAAGAGAAAATAATTTTTTTTTAAATGTAAAGAAATGACTTTTAAATTAAAAAAAATGTCAGTTATATTCATTACACAAGAAAATTCATAAAAATATGTCTAAAATCTAAACACAATTACTGATAACTACATAATTCTGATATCTAACATAAGTACTGATACATAATACGAAAATGCGCTAACACGTCCTGAATTCCAATAGGGACCAGGCTTAACATGATTTTTGTTTTTGTTTAGTCCTCTTTATGTCAAAGTCTTCAGCTCACATTTCATGAAGTAGAAAAATGTAAGCAGTGACGAGATTACAATAAATTCCTAAATAAATTTTTTAAAAGGACAAAATTGATCGTCTGCTAGCTTTTAAAGTCTATAAGTTTTCCTACTTTTGTTTAGTATAGGACGATAGATTTTCTTATAACAGATCAGTTCTATATATAAAATTAATTTTTGCACTCATCGAAAACAGTAAAATGGTTTTAGGCAATTTTATTTCATCAGTTTTATGTTTGTCATTGTGATCTGTGATATGGATGTCAAACTTAGACCTCAAGTCTAAATACATTTGTGTGACTAGATATGTTTTTATTTTGTTATTTATCTCGTATAATTACTGAGTCCTAACTCTCTTTTTTTTTAAATATAGGCTTCAAATTCAGATTGATTCAAGGCTTCAACATACTGATTAAACGAGTTATGATGTAGATCATTGTTTAAAGCCGTTCTGTCGTAACAAATCTAACATTAGGATTAGTCCGCGTCTGGTCAAATAAGAGAAAAAGAACGGTAATATAAGTTGGATTTTAATTTGATGGCTTCGGTAAACTTCATGCTGTTTGATTGTCTTCGTTTTTTGCCCAATCAAGAGTGTGCAATTTGCATAGCTTTACATTGAATACATATTGGTATCTTCATAAATAATAATTACTCTTCTTATAGAGGAAATTTATAATCAAATACTTCCCTGAAGAATAAAATATGAAGTTAGTTCATTAATTCAATTTTTTATTAATTTTTTCAAATCAATTCCATGCTGCACATGCGGCCACCTCATGAGTGAGAAGCGTTAGTCTCAAATAAGAATTTACAGATGGACGTATAACAGGGGCTAACAAAGCAAATGCGAACTGACCTGTATCTTCTAAAAGGTGTGTTTAAACGATAACATTTAAAGCAGTGTGGCATTGAGTAGATAGCGGAGTTTGTGTGTATGGTAGATTATCTACAAGGGCGCGGTGGTCGAGTGGCATGCACGCTCGGCTGGCGTACTGATGGTCACGGTTTGGAATCCCTTATGAGGCATTGATTTGTTTCCGGCGCGAACCATGTCCCTGAGTCGACTCATCTCAGTATGGGTACCTGACATTAGTTAGGGAAACAAAGGCGGCTGGGAATAGCTGCGTCACTTGCTGACAGACGAAATAATTCTCTGTAAAGAATGAACGTCTGAATAGACAATGCAAGACTATATGCAAGATGAATTTTAAAAAAATAATAACTTCAATAATGTGTTGAAAATTATGAATAGTTATCGGAAATACCATCTAAATCATTATTGTTTAAATAGTTATTGAAAATAACAAGAAAGCTTTAAAATGAAAACAAAGTAAAAGATATTAAGATTTTTTTCATATATTTTAAATTCTCTCACACAGAGAAGATGTCACTGACAGCTTCATAAATTTTAACTTTATTAGATAACTGAATTTTGGAAGGTTTCGAGTAAAATAAACATTAATTTTTAAAAGCCACAATTTAAAATAAATATATGTATATAACTTGTTGCTTTATTTCTGTGCCATTAGCAAAAGTCTAAACAGCTTTAATCCACACTTTAACCAGCTGACCTATTATACTAGATGACTATTTATTGCCCAATAAACAGATGCCAAAAAGACGACGACGGATTACTTTCTGTCGGCAACCCTCGTAGCTGTTGTCTACCTTTTAAATCAGGGGTCGGGAAACCATGGCTCGCGAGCCAGATGAGGCTCTAATGATGGCTGCATCTGGCTCTCAGAAAAAGGTTTCTTCTTTTAATGTTTAATTTAAAATTTTTCATTTGTTAGAAGCTAATTAAAAGCAACGAATTTGCCGCCCCAAACTAAGTGCCGCCCCTTAACAAAACGCAGCTCGGAGTATTCGACTGGCTTATATTTTAAAAATATAGAGTACAGTAAGTTTTGCTTTAACAACAGGGTCAATGTTGAATTTAAAGAATAAATTAAGTTGCCACCACATCAGTGTCATTTTCTCATACCCTTTAAGCCTCTGGTTTTTCAGTATGGTAGTATTAATATCAAAAGAATTTTTTTCTAATAAAAAAAAGTTTGATGTTTTGGCAGTTGAAACATTCACACGCTTTAGGGTAGTTCCATTACTTCTTTTATTAATTTCTTATATGGCTCTTCTTTAAATTCGATATAAAGCTTGACATTCTTATATATAATTGTCTTTGTTACAAACTAATAAATGGCTAGGGGTTTGCCACCCTTGGCAAATTGCCGCCCGGGGCATTAGTCCCCTTGCCCCCCTCGCTACGCTACTGCTTTTCGTGTTGAAATTATACAAAATGCACAAATTTACTTTATTGTTTAGTTTTAAACATAATGCATGGCTGTCACAGAATTATTTTTCAAAATATGTGTTGTTTATTGTCTCTCGGACAAAATGCTTGCCGACCCATTCTTTAAAGGCTTTCTTCTCGAATTTGCAGCTAACTTTTCCGAACGTAGACCACTCTGTAGGTTTTTCATCATGTAGCATCAAATACGTATCTCGAGTTACAGCTGTGGTGTGTTCGGTCGAATTTGTGTGTGTGTGTGGGGGGGGGGGGGTTAAGGAGTTGAAAACATGATTCTATAGCAACAAAACCGATGATTAACACAAATCATTGATCAGAGCTATGACGGGAAAGGGGAAGACGTTGGAACGTGGCGGTTCAATGACAAATAGACAGGGAACAAAAAGTCAAGATGACAAAACGACAAGGTTTTCTGACCTTGTCGTTTTGTCACTTGCCCTGTTGTCATTTTATCACTTGTCGTTGTATCATTTTGTAGCTTGTTAATATGTCACCTTTGTGTTTTGTCGCTTTTCGTTTTGTCTGGTTACCTGTTCTTACAATGTCCTGCCAGAATTTTTTTTAAAAATATGTTATACTATTTTTCGATTATTCGAATTAATTTATAAATTCTCTGCTCCACTAATATCAGCTATTCTCGATTATTCTAATCACTCTAATCAACCAGATTATCACTTGACTCTATAAGGCTCTGAACATAATCATGTGAGAGTCCTTGAGAGTGAGCAAGGTTGGCCATTCATTCACCTTCATTCAACTGAACCAATGCATCGCCCTTGTGTCTTAGGAATGTAAATAGACACGATAGACAGGATTTTTTTTTAATGGTTACACAGAGAGAGGAAAGGGAGGTCTAATGTCGACTTTCTGGGTGTAACGCTATGACTTGGTCCCTGATAATGCCGACCCCATTACTTTGACACGACTCTCATGTGGGCATTGTCATGACACAACCGGCGGGTAATTTTCATTGGTGGCACGGTGACCTTTGTGCAACGATCAGGCTCCTAAATACGGGCATTTTAAAAAAAAACTTTTAGATTTTTTTCTTTGACTTATTTTTTTGTCTCTATTTTTCTCCTTCCCTGTAAATTCAGAAATCAGTTTTTTGAGCTGGCAAATTACAGTTGCGTAAGGTGTTGAAAGAAAGGGGTTTTTTTAGGGTAAGGAGTGTGGAGGGGGTAATGTGGGGTGGGGTGGGGAAGTAAGTCTTTCGTTTCTGATATTGTTGTAAGAATGACCTTTTAAGTCCTCTCTGCGTCTCTCTATTTTTTTTAAGAACCCATTTAAAACATTGACGTCTGACATGTTAGTTGTACAACATGTGAATGGAGGAGTTTGAGGCTCAATGGACAACTTTTATTTTGTTGGCGTGGTTGTAATTGTTCTTAAAGTGGCATGGAAATGAATGGACAGGTTTTTTTTTATTGAATGGTTGCATGAGAAGACTTCACAATGTCTTCTCTCAAATAAAAATGACAAGGCGTCGTAAAAGATTCCTCTTAAGGACTCATTTGGTGAAAACAATGTTAACTTGTGTCTCATGGAAATAGATCTGAACTGAGACACGAGTTTAATTCTTCTTCTAGAATTTGTACAAATAATAATATGACAACGAAGGTAAAACTATTTGCTTAAAAGTTTGCGTTGAAAATTTTGGCTAAAAGACTGTGTTACAAAATGGTTATACTGCTTTGACATCATGATCATCGAAGTCAAAATTAATTTTTTCTAGTGGTGTAGATGTCAACCTCGTGTTGTAGGTTGGGGGATAAATATCAGTGGAATAATTATTTCACATTTCCATGTCACTGGATTAATTTCAAGTAAACATATTTCAAATAAAGAAACAAGAATCAAATATATAGATACATGCTAACATATTTCATGCTCATGCTATTTTTTTTTTCGTCAATTGTAAATGTAACTCAATTTTTTGCAGCTACCACAGACACCTTTGACATGTTGAGATTATTTTTTTTAAAGTTTGTGCTAACAAAATTTCAAAATATATGCCATTTTCTAGTCCTGCTGGGCAGTGCCTTACAACATATTCTGAGAGTTGGACACGTTCGCTTATTAACCTCTCATACTCGGCTTGTCGGCTTGTTTTGGCACACGGAGTCAACTGTTGCGCTACTGTTACAGCAGTTAGGTTGCAGTGCATGCATGTTCGAGTCCCTTTTGTTTTCAAGCCCGTTAAAGTATGTGTTGCCAGGGCATTGATATGTTCTCATTTGAGTCACCATGCTCCATTGTGGCCAATTCCATTTTCCCAACTCAACCGTTGGGCTAAGCTTGGACTTGCTATAGAGTATGCTACTCTTCTAGCCGTGATGTTTTGGGCCCATTCCTTAAACCATGTACTTGTTTATAAATTCGCCAACCTACCAGGATGTTGACCACTGAAAGGTCACTCAAAGATCTGGTAATAGGTGTGCCATCAAAGTCTTTGCCATGGTGTCTGTGTTTTCATCATCCTTCATGTTCACGTGGCTTGGAATTCTTTGCCTAGGAACCTTGTCTTAAGCTTTAACTATAATATATCTTTTTTATGGGGATTCGCGGGAAATTATTTCTGATGAAACGTGTCGTGAGCTGACAGTCACGTGATAAATCTAACCTTCCAAGAAAGCCCAAAATACTGATCGGGCTTTCGATAAACATAAATTTAAGTTTGCCTTTTTTTCCATTGAGTCAGAACACCTAAAAATATCCGCTAGGGAAATCCATTCTATTGCGTTGGGTTGCGGTCCCATGGTAATCGATATATTTATTTTACCAATAAATCAACACCAAAACTTGCGGGTTTATTTCGCTTTTGTACTGCACTTATATCATTTTCATTTTGACATGCAGGAATGTTCGTGGGAGTATGTGAGAAAAACAAAAGTTTTTAAAAAATACAAACGCCTACTCAACACGCCCTACTTTTACTCAATTACAAAAAAAAAATAATTAACGTCCCTATCAATCGACTCGTGAAACCATATGAGCCCAAAGCAGCTATATTAATCCAATCTGAGCTCGCGAGATTTCGGAAGTCAAACATCACGAAGTAAGCTCTGTCAAATGAAGCGATAGAACGACTCAAAGCAAGAAACGAAGACCGCTGGAGCCAATTTTAGTGTTCATAACTCATTGACGTCATCCAGAGTAAGCCTGCAGTATTTTATGACTCATTTTTAATATTGCTTCCAAAGACAGAGCAAAAAGAAAAAGCTTTCTCTTAATTAAAAAAAAAAATTACATGAGCATTATATTTCATTGGGCAGTGACATGTTTGGTAAAGATTAAAACATTTTTATCACGTTTTTTAAAAACTTGCTTTCGTTCCTTTTTGTCTGTTTGTCTTTTTGTCTGTCCGCAAAATTGCAGATTTTCCAATGTAAATTTAAACCACTTGTGATAGTCCTAGGGATTTTAAAATTTTACCACAGATAGATCTTGGATGATAATGCATTGTTCCAAAATTTCAGATCAATTGAATGTACTGTAGTTAAATTAATGCATTTTTAGTTTATCTCTTAATATATCATCTGTATTCGTCTGCTAGTGTTTACATCCACGTTCAACACGTGTTCATGCCAGCCATCAATGAACACATCCTCGTGTTTCAGGGGAGTTCAGACAGTGAAGAAAAAAAATTAAACCACTTCTGATGGTCTTTTAATTAATTTTTATTTTTTTTGATGTTTAGTCCCATGTTTAGGGGATTCTAATATTTCCATTAGAATATTCTCGGGCTTGCTAGACACTGGCAGTGCCCACCCCTCTCCAGGTCAGCGGCAGGATTTCTTATCGTTACTCATTTCTCAACATTTTTATAGTGGCTTAGCTTGTGAAACGAGCGCACTATTGACTTCGCTACACAACAAATGATCTTAAAAATCTCACAATTTTACCTTGCCTAATAATAAAAAGGTAAGAAAAGATTTTTAAAAACCAGTTTTTATAAGTGGGCTAAAAAGAAGAAAATAAAAATATAGCTAAAAAATATTTTTTTTTTAAATCACGATTTTATAAGTGGACTAAAAAGAATAAAATAAATTAAAACTTGTAAGTTCAAGTGCATTGATTTGATATGACTAAAAACGTGGGGCGGGTGCTTCAAAATCCCATTCTAATTTAGATATACACCACAAAGATAGGTGTTAGGAATAAAAATTAAAGATTTATAATTTAAAATGCAAAAGAGAGATCTATAAGTGAGAGAATGTGTGAACTGCATAAATAAAACTTTCATAATTAAGCGCTCGCCCCACGTTTTTAGTCATATTAAATCAATGTATTTGAACTTATAAGTTTTAATTTATTTTTTTATTTTTACTCCACTTATAAAAACGTGGTTTTTAAAATCTATTTAGCTCAAAATTTATTTTAGGGACGATTCGTCACGCAGACAACTATTAATAACACGCTTTTATCTTCTATCACAGGTGTACAGAATGGAACCATGGGTAAGGAGTTAAAACACTTTCAAGTCAGGGACAAGGATGTCGATTTGGGAGAGAAACTTGATAATAATCTGCCATAGGACGTCATAAACTAGAATCTAGTTACTAGATAGATGAGAGTCAATTAACGAGTCATTATTTTTTGATCATCTGTACAATCTGTCGAAACAATACTTGATAACTTTTATGATAATGTAAGGCAAGAAAGTCTCAGCAATTTTAAAAATACTTAATTTTTTTAAATTGCAGGATACCATGAAAAGTGTGGGCTTTATGACATCATAACGCTAACAGTTTCCTATCTCAACTCACACAAACACACGCACATACATTTGTAAACATCATTCAGAAACTTGGATAGACAAATATTGGACGTATTAATTTGTAACGATTGTAACACATAGTAATAAAAACAATTAGGTAATTAACACATATATCATAGTTTACCCTTCTGTTCATTTCAAACTTAGAATTAGCAATTGGAAAAATTTTAAAAGGATAACAACAAAAAGTAACTTTAAAATCTCATTTCTCTACCGCTTGTTTACTCCATACAGAAGTCCTCGTGTACAGAGTAAAATGCATCTTAGCTAAATCGAAGCTAGAATATATTGAAAAACTCGTGATGGGAAAGTTTTTTTTTTATTTCTATCCATTTAAGAAAAAAGAAATACAACAGAAAATATACTTTAAGGATGGTCTACATTGTTGTGCTAAGTTGATCAAAGGATTAAGAAAAATCCCCGTTAACAAACTCTAGTCGGCAAATTGTGTAGAGCTATTTACTGAATGCGGAATCTCTTCGAGGTTAGGGTCCATCCTGTTTTGCAGAAAGCGTATATATTTTAATTGCATTTGCTCCCGGGCGCGGAAGACATCTTTGAACTCTTCCGACAGAAGCCATTTCCGATCAAACAAATTGTAGACGGTGGCATAACATAGATTAGGGCTCTTCAAATTTAAGCCCCACCGGGCAATGTTGACGGTGCGTACAGACACCGGGTGAGCAGTTCCCTGATAGGAGGGAGTGTCATTGACTTAAGAGATTCTCCTTTTTTGGGGAGGTTTACACTTGGAATATAATCCTTAAATGTCCTGAAAAAATTCTGATTGTTTCAAGCAAAGCTTTCGCTACATATTTTTAAAAAAACAAAGTAGAAATTTGATCTTGGATTTCCCTAATGTTATTTTAAAAACTATTATTATTATGTGCGTGTGTATGTGTGTGTGTTTTTTTTTTATCTTTTTGGGTATGCGTTCTTGTACGTGTATTATATGTGTGTGTGCGTGTGTGGTGGATGCTTGGGGTGATTAGCATAGCTTATTTTAAATGAAATTGAATTCGTTTATGCAAAGCTGAATTAAATTTTTGCTTTTCCTAACGCGTTGAGTGAAGACAGCAATTGATAGTTTCTTCTGTACAATAAAGTCTTTGGATATTTCGGGTTAAAAAGTTAAATACAAAAAAATAATAATATTTTTTTTAAAATGCAAAATTGGCATTGCAGAATTAACCGAATTATTCGACAATATTTTAAAAGTGAAAATTAAAGTGTGATAATCTGCTCTCATACATGTTTTATATTCTCTCCATTACAAACCATTGAGTGACAGATGTAAACATTGGAGGCTCTCTAAATCCGAAAAAGCCGATTTTCGTTAACTCATTTGGGCTGAAGATGTTTTTATAAAATATATTTATTTCTAAAAATAAAAAGTGTTATTATTCTTGGCGGAACATATTCAAAAATTCAATTCAGTTAGGGAATTATTTGAAGAACTCATTAACTCATTTACTGAAAAGATTTAGCAATCTATAACCGAACATTGTAAGATTCTCCCTAAAATTTAGAGCTCCCTACCTCTACAAAGAACTGACAGTCGCTATTATCAGGCTGCTAAGCTGCATGCGGGAAACACCACTCGTGAGGGACTTCAGTTTCTTTATATTCACTTAACTATCTTTCATCAGCTGAAATTCGTAGTTATTTATTAAATGTATGGCTTTGTAATTCTTCAATCTTTTTGTCATTCAACTCAGCCCCACTATACATATACATGGAGACGTTTTAGTGAAACAATGATAAACAAACACCTTTACAATATACACTTTTCAAAAAATTATTATTATTATTATTATTATTATTGTAAATACAAACAAAGCCACTATAAGTTGTTAGCGCTTTTTACCTTTCTTAGTACTGAAATTCGTGCATTTCTGACTTTTCTTTTGCATGCTTTTATACAGGTGACCCACCCCCCCCCTCTTTCAAATTTCACTTAAGAAAAAATGCAACTTTTGTAAATGTTCATTAGATTAATAAAACAAACCTAAGTCAATACACTTCTGCCAACAAACCTTAGCCAATAAACCTTAGCCATTAAACCTAAGTCAAAAAACCTTAACCAACAAACTTTAGCCATGTAAACCTCAGTCAACAAACCTTATAGGGTTCTCCATTTCTAAAACCGGAAAACGTCATAGCTCATTTCGTAATGTTCTAATTTTAGATTACATTTTAGCGAAACAAAGTTTTGAGGCATAAATACAGTCAAATCACTATGTTCTCAAAATTGTTAGCTTTGTAAAATTACGAAATTGTTTTTAATTTTGCAAGTCCAATAAGCTGTCCTAAATTAACGAAGAATTAAAAATTAGCTGATAAGATCAATCATTCTCAATATACCTACATTCACGTATTGACTCTTATATTTCATTATTTTTTAAAATGAATTTGTCCTTACAAAAGATAAATTTAGATATAATATTTCTATTAATAGATTTCCGCCATATTATGAACATTCCTATCCAACAAAATTTAGCCAACAACTTTTAGCTAACAAACCTTAGCAATTTAACATTCACCAAGAAATCCTAAAATTGTCGGTCAGCTTGCAAGAGTTAAAGACGTTCGTCGATCGTTTCTTGTTAAAGTCGCTATACTCCGTAGATTGAAAGCCAAAAAAAAAAAAAAAAAAAAAAAAAAT
>MUZC01004686.1:214702-227726 GCA_002072015.1 Radix auricularia | reverse complement strand
TTAAAATAAAAAACAACTTCAAATGAATATCTAAACTTTTCGGAAATTGCGTCGCGCTATTGTAGCCATTTTTCTAACAAAACAGACAACACAAAAACAAAATGAAACGAGACCTAAATCTGGCCCCAAAATAACCTATTTCGATTAAACGCCCATAATTATTTTTAAAGTTTTAATATTCTTTAAATATAAAAAAACGTTAAGTTTTTAAATACGTTATCGGAACAACGTCATTTGCTTCACAGTTTGACGTGCAAGGCTTGCATGCTCCACAAAGAAAATAACGTCTGGCTGGAGGCGCTGCAGATTGTTAGCATACCATCACGGTCTATTTCAATGCTCACGATTTCGTTCCCCGGCTTGGGTTGCCTTTTGTTCCGATAAGATTTCTGACCGCTCCGGGTCAAAAACGGTCCGGTGACTAGTCAAACAGAATTGCGCGATCGATTTAAATCGTTTCGATTTTATTAATGGCTCGATTATAGACAAAGCCGGCTGGGTCGATAGCCGATACCTGGTATCGATCTTATTTTTGCTGGTTGCTTATCTGCAGGAATGCAGACGTGGAAGGATTGGGGTGGGGGGAGGAGGGATCAGATTGTCATGTTTTCTCGGTGGTTGGTTTAAGTTTTCCTTTTTATTTTCCTTATTTTGTTAAAAGTTAAATTCATGTGAAGGTGAAGTGTACATTAAGCTGACTGAACGGGAGTGGAGAGCGACGGTTATGGCCGATGATGTGAACACTTTTAACACAACATGTGTTTGATTTATTTTTTTAAAAAAATAATTTTTATTGTAAAAAATGAATTTTTTTAAAATAAAGAATTCGCTAAACAAAGAAATTTAAAGAAAGAGAGAGAGAGAGAGAGAGAGAGAGAGAGAGAGAGAGAGAGAGAGAGAGAGAGAGAAAGACAGACAGACAGAAAGAGAGAGAGAGATTTGTACATCTTATCATAAGAGTTTGGTTATTCATTTAAAAAATAAATTGCTGCCTTTAAATTTAGATACTTTTGGTCGTAAGAAAAAAAAAAACCAAGGCATAGAGTCTATACGTGTTTATTTAAAATAAATTTGGTAGTAAATTGTATACATGAGGTCATGACTAATATTTCAAATTTACCTCGTAAATCGTTAGATTTCAACTAACAAAAATTAAAATTTGAATATTTTTTTTTTGAAAATGTGTATGGCGTATGTGTGAGATTGTTCTGCGGATTTTTTCCATTCAATATAATAGTAATTCCAATCTCGCTTTAGAATATACGTAAGATACACGTTATATACCTTCATTGACTCATCTACTATATAGCGATATGTACAAGACAGGTTATCTATATATACTACACCATTGGCCCTAACAGCTAAAATTCTAACACATACACACCTAGACCAGGGGTCTCCAAACTACGGCCCGAGGCCCGGATGCGGCCCACGAGGCCTTCTCACCTTTTAATATAAAAAGGACACTGTTTTTACGTATAGTTTACCACAAAACTGATGCTGTTTGACATTTAATGCGGCCCTCGGCCAGAAAAGTTTGGAGACCCCTGACTTAGACAATTCAAGTATTTCACCATGGAGTTAGACAACGTATCTACTCCCACCATGGTACAAGACAACTCATCTGTTACCGCATGATACGATGCGACTCATCTATTAATACATATTACAAGATACTCATCTATTACCCAATTGTACAAGACAAGTCGT
The DNA here is from genome assembly GCA_002072015.1 of Radix auricularia. Lineage (NCBI taxonomy): Eukaryota > Metazoa > Mollusca > Gastropoda > Lymnaeidae > Radix > Radix auricularia. The sequence goes on along the minus strand of MUZC01004686.1, from coordinate 226,016 downwards.
CTGTTACCCCTTGCTACAATACAACACATCTATTTCCCCAGAGTACGAAATACTCATCTACACACCATGATACAAGAAATCTGACCTATTGCCCCAATGATACAAGAAATCTCACCTATTGCCCCATGATACAAGAAATCTCACCTTTTGCCCCATGATACAAGAAATCTTACCTATTGCCCCATAATACAAGACAACTAATCTATGACATCATGGTATATAAGTATACATGAGAGGAGCAAGAAGAGTGCAGCACTAAAACCCTAGAGAAAAGTGGCTCAATGGAAGACAAAGGCTTAGATGGATTTATGTATATCCTCTTGCATAGTGACTTAGAAAAGTGCTTTTATCTCTTTGTCTAGCTGAGTGTTGTGTTGGATTATCTACGAGTTTTATATCTTCTTAGAATTATCCGGTAATAGCCTTTCGTATTTTACTACTTTGTCCTTCTATCATCTCGTGTTTTAGGTTTAATGATTAATGAATTGGTGTTAACCCTCTTAAATCTGAGTACTCTCTGGTAACTTAATGGATCTTGCAGCTTTTTTTTTTTGAGTTTATCTATTATTTTTTTTTTTATTATTATTATTTTTGTGTGTGTGGATGCATCCCATACACACTCAATGGAACAATGAATAATTATAAATCAATTACTGCTGTATCAGTGAGTGCAATCTTAGCAATTGCGAGGCCGTATGCGGCTTAGTATGCGAAACGGATTGCGCGGGGCCCAATTTGGGTAGACATAAGAAATTAATAAGGATAATAAGTAAAAAAGTATCGGTTGCAGTGGCCTAAGACCGGCTCTGGTACTATACAACAATGTACTACCTCATGAGGCCGAGTATAGCTGAGGAGACATCCGTAAAGAATATTGTAATGTTATAAATGAATCGTTTTATCAACAAAGAATCGAATTGAAAGACGTTTATGACAACAAAGAGACAATCACGCTATTGTGAAAAAATAAATTACTTTTCATAAAGAAAACATTAGAATGTCAATTTTCTTTTAGGTGAAAAATAAAAGATATTTTAAAAATTAGCCATTAATTTGTGTTATGTAATCATTCTTTTATTGACTACTGACATTTGATGCAAATACATGTGTTGCATAGTTTTATTTATTCAAAGTATGAATACACTAAGGCGAAATGTAATTTTTATTATTCTGTACACATTTTCGCCATGATAAAATTTCCAATTTTATAAAAATCTTTCTTGAAAGAAAAATAGCAAAGTTATTTCTCTTGTAGCCAGATCATGCATTTGAGAACACCTGATTCAAGTGACAATACTATCGCATACGTAACTGTTGTTACATTTTACACTATCTCTTTGAACATGTATAATCCCCGCTTGAGTTCGTTGAAGCGCTTCCGTCCAAATTTGAGTCACCATCGCCCAAGAAGACATAAACGCATCATCATTATTGTCACCTTGATTCTCCCGGTGGGTAATCTTGGGGTTTCAATCAAGAATGCTGTCAGTCACTTCTTCCTGCATGGTACGATGGGAAAAGGGGGAGGGAGGGAGAGGCTTATTTACGGGACTTTCTTGTCTCCGTCACTTGGTTGACTCCACATCAGATAAAGACAATTTGTAACAACAAGAGATGGATGGGAAATTGTCATCGGCTCGAAACAGGAACACGGTATCACCCTTATACAGGATACAGGTGTAGTATTTTGCATAGTTTTGTGTCACAAGCCTCCTAATAATTGTATCTGGACCGCTTGCTCCAAGACACATAAAACTCCTAGTACACAAGAAATAACAACACTACCGAGAGAAACAAGCTTCAATGGCGTCCCGCAATATCACAACAACCGTCTACACAAAAACTCTCTAAACTTCTACCCCTATTCTAATGACGTCAACAAAGACAATTACTTTTGCACGCTTTCGCACCGACTAACCAATAACTTTAATAACACCAAAATGACCATTCCATATACACTTTCGTGTGCAACTCACAACAAGCTACACAGATAAATTCTATCACCTTTATATAGGATATATGTGTAGCGTTTTGCATAGGTTTGTTTATTGTTCCCCTCAGAAATACAAGCCGTTAAAGTACAAGCAGATGGCTATAATACGGGGTCACATTTATTTTATTTTATTTTTTAATTGTTATACCAAAATCAATGTTTAAGCCTTAGGCTGTATTCCGACTAGTTTTTACTAGTTATCATAAACTATTAATTCATAATTCTTACATAACTTGTCATTAATAATCATTTCATAAAATTGTATAAGTAAAAACACATATTTCTTTCGTCATGTCATTTGCCATCTTGGATGGTCGAAGGAGTCGGCATATCTCTAAATAGCCAAAGAGGCATTGGTTCAGAATGGTAGTCTCGGGTTATATGCTCGCAGGATTACCGACACTTTATTATCTTCTTACCTTATCTGTTACAGACGCTCCTTCTATACTGCAGATTATTGCGTCCAACGCTTATCTATTTTTTTGTGTTTAGTCCTGCATTCTTATTAGAGTTTTAAATAATGATAAAGTGTTAGCTCTCCAGGTTTCTTCAGTCAACCCATTCCACGTCCGGATTCCCACGGGAAGAAAGAAAGCAGTTATGTGTTTGTTCTTGCATATGGAATAAGAAAGGTGTTTTTTTTTATCATTATGTCTATCTGAGGGTTGTATTAAGTTATCTTTGTGTTGTATTTCTAAATTAGAATAAATTGCTATATGTATAACTTATACTTTACTCTAGTTTTTCCAGGTGTAACGATTTAACTTTAACTAATGCTATTATTCTTGTCAGTTTTGAATACTCTCAAAATGAATTTGGCAGCTGTTTTTGAATTGGTACTTGTTTATCAATGTTTTCTTTTGTGGATGGGTGCCATACAGAAGATGTTTATTCTTGTATAAGTCTCACCAAGGTGAGGTTGCATTTTAGTTTTATATCTTTATTATATTTGTAAAAGTTTCTTTTCATAAAACCTAGGGTTTTGTTTTATTTTTTAACAACTTCGTTGACATGGAGATTTCATGATGGTTTATTCTTTATTATGACTTCTAAGTATTTTGCATGTTTAGTTTGAATTAGTTCTTTTCCATGAATGAAAGACTTGATATCTAGCCGACCGTAAAATATTTTGGTTATAAGCTACTTGCTTCGCTCACTTACAGCCCGAATGACTCTCTCATGCACTTCTGTTTGTCAGCTAAAGAACAACGATCAGCTCAATCTCTAATGAGTTTATTTCTATGCAGCCTTCCTCGATGTTTCTTTTGCAAAAACTTCCTTAAATCCCAGTCTTAAAGATATAAAATAAGTGTTGCCATCTACGAAATTTCTCCGTTATATTTGTTCTGTGGAATGAAGAACCTATCCATTCCCTCAATAAGGCCTAACAAGCCAAGGCGTCTCAAGAACGCAGGTGAGATGAGGGTAAACTTTGGCCCGCGGGTCACATGCAGCCCGCTACGATAGTCTATGCAGCCCACGACAGCGTGCAGAAAAATATGGGGGGGGGGGATAATTCAATACATGTAAGACAAAGTCGATATGCATGAGCTTGAACTTGTTATCAAGTTTTTAGGTGGGTTCCTTGGATGTTTTATGATCCACTGACGCGGCCCTCATCCTGAAAATGAAAATTCTGCCAACCATTGACTTACAACAGAGCTATATATTTGTGCATTGACCAAAACATCTCTTATTGGCACTTAATTTCCCTTTCCTATTCTAGAACTAGTCCAGCCATCTTCTTCGCAAAATTATCTCATATATTGAGATATAACAAGCGCAAGTTTTATATAATATTCTAGAACACACGACTCATAAAAGACTATTACTTTGCTGCTTTTTTAAAAAGTAAAGTTATTCATCACTTTAGTCGACGAAATCATCGCTAATGCTTCTTTTGTTAAATTTATGTTTTTATACATGGCAAGAGACATCATTTTGAATTATTTTTTTACCTGTCAGTTTATTCTACTTAGTCTACTTATAAACATACAAAAACAAACCATTTTAAAAAGTAATAATACAAAGTGAAAGGGGGTGAGGATAAAGTTGTGCATTATCCATTACTGGATTCCAATGTCCTACTCTCTCATTATTTTGAAATTATAACATCTAAGATGTTTTGTCGATTCGTCAATTTATAAAAGCAACAGATTTTGTTCTTCATGTATGACAACATAGCGATGGCCACCACGGTCGTGTCAATTGTCAATCCAGAGATCGCTCTGCCAGATAGGCTCTCTAAAACTGTCAGATATGGGATAAATATATCCCCGATTTGAATTTCGCGGCTGCTAAATCTATTTACAAACTAATATATTCAGGGATTTTTTAAAAGTCTATTCTTTAACTTCCTTGCTCGGGGCAATGTCTATTTCCAGATCATCATTTGTGATTTTTTTAAAAATAGTGTTTCCGGCAAGTTATAAGCAACACTTGAAGTTTGAAAATACCTTACTATTCCGGGAATATATACTGTTCTTAGAACTGTTGCACTCAGGTTCACGAAATGCGATCAGTAGGACGAAACGGCAACACCTGTGAAATACGAATGCAACACCATCAAATACTCAAACGTTGTACGTAAACACTGTCTATAGGACAACTAAATGGTTAATTGAGACTAGAATGTTGAGTGTCATTCGTGGCATATATATATGCATATATATATATATATATGCATATATATATACATATAATTTAATCGTATCAGATATACTCAGACCGAAAAATAGACAAAGGATTGAAAGCAAATATATAGATATTTTTTATTTATTTATTTTTTTTGTTGTTGCTTGGTATTGGGAAGTACCATGTTTTGAAATATAATTTTGAAGTAGATAGAAAAGATGCAGTAATAACTATTTATTCCAATTGTCTCTGCATCAAATCACTCAAAGGGTGTCATAATTAAGACCAATTTTTTAGAGACATACATTTAAAAATGAATTATAACTTCTGTGAATCAGAATTTTTAACCCTAGTATATAGCAAAATATTTAGAAGCGCTGAGAAAATTGTTAACAACTTGTTTAATTTTTTCTCAATTTTGAAATAATTAAATTGAGAGTGCTTTTATCTCAATGAAAAATAGAAACGATTGATCCAAAGAAAACTAACCTCTCTATTGGTAGCAACTCTATTGATAGCATCTCTCTATTGGTAGCGTTTCTCCATTGGTAGCATCTCTACTGGTAGCATCTTTCTATTGGTAGCATCTCTATTGGTAGCATCTCTCTATTGGTAGCATCTCTCTATTGCTAGCATCTCTACTGGTAGCATCTCTCTATTGGTTGCATCTCTCTATTGGTAGCATCTCTCTATCGGTAGCATCTCTCTATTGGTAGCATCTCTCTATTGGTAGCATATCTATTGATAGCATCTCTACTGAAGACTGGTAGCATCTCTCTAGTGGTTGCATCTATCTATTGGTAGCAACTCTCTATTGGTAGCATCCCTCTATTGGTAGCATCTCTCTATTGGTAGCATCTCTAGAATCACGTAACCCAATTGAGCAACAAAAAAATATTGAAAAAGCTTTCTCTCTGCCCATAACAAAAGCGCCCCAAATAAATAACACATTTTGTTACCTGCGGCCATACACGTCTCCTGGCAGAGACTCGTGACCTTGAGATCTCGCCCTCGGGCCAGAAATAAAACAGATCACGCTCAGGGGTAAGGATTTTATGGACATTCAATAGACGGGGGCGCGAATTTAATGTGTGAATCTCGCCCTGGACGAGCTCAAGGCGTGGTAGCGTTTCACTTCTTTTTTTTCCCTTCTTTATCTTCGCCCCCCCCCCCCTAAAACTTCTTTACTGTAGCTTGCCTATAAAGTGGAATTAAGCTCCTTGGAGCTGACAGACGATTGAAAGGGACAATGGTGTTCAGTGTGCTAATGGTGAGAACATTCGTTAGGCAAAGAGCTCTTGTCTGTGTGTGTGTGGGGGGGGGGGGGTTAGAGGTAACTGGAAGATTTGTACAATATAAACAAGGGGATTTATAAAAATTTCAGGAAAAAGAAATCTTGAGAAAGTAATTTTTTGCTCTTATCAGAGTAGTAGAAATGTTAACCTTTTTGTTTTCAAAATCGTACAGAACTTATTATTTTGAATTGTAGACGTCCATTCATAAGCCTTACAAATGGTTTTGTTCAATCATCTATTATATATCATAGGCATAGGACTTCAATTCAAATGTAATTTCATTTAATTTTCAAATCCCATTCAATTTTAAATTCGATTTAAGTTTCATCATAACTTTTATAACATTTTTATATAAGGATTAAGTAATAGAGGCATGTATATCTGTATAGTTAAGTTTTATTACATAAATATGGTTTTTAATTTTTATTTATTTATTATTTTTATTTCATTTTTAAAAACATTTGTTAAAATCAAAGTGAAGTGTAATACATCAAGAACGATGGCATTTAATATCAGCTTATTATGTGTCCGTAAACAATGTCATGTTGCTAATGCTTATATTGTGTTTTATTTTTCCTCTCAAGTCTTTCGTCAATATATCACCAGATCTTTCGATCTTTCGACAGATAAACACAGTTTAGAAAGCATGCAGCCAAAAATATTTTTTTTCGTCGAAACAACGAAATGAAGGAACATATTAAACACAAGCACCGGAATCTAACTACTCCAATTCTAAGAGAGAATCGCCACGTTGAAGCTAAATCAGACTGACACAATTTTAACAGACCTTCTAGAGCGCAAAATGCCGTTTATTTGAGGGACTCTCGAGTGTGTTGACAGAGCAAGAAAGTGGAGCATCGTTCCGCTTGGTGTGCGGGGCGCTAATCTCAAGAAGAGCAAAACTCGCAGTTATGCTGCATACCTTGGACTAAGGGGGGGCGACCGCTATGTGGGTCTACACACCCCTTTCCCCCACCACGGCAGGGAAGGTGGAAGCGGGGGGAGGAGGAGGGGGTGCGAGACAATGGCGTCACAGCCAGGTATTGTTTCATTCCATCTGACAAACCCGATGGAGGTCTCGCCTTCACAGACTCAGCTGGTGTGACCAAGGAGAATCCGTTGTGGACGACTGGAAGAGGGAAGATAAGCCAGCCAGCCGCACGTGTTCCCTCCCGGCCGAGATCTCAGCGTCTTCAAGTGGTTGGGTTATCACGCTGGTAAATCTTGTTCTTTTTTTAAAAAAAAAAATGAGATCAAACGCCGACTCGTAGCTGCGATATTCTGAATGAATTGCTGGAAGCGGTGTCTGGGTCACAAGCCATTATTTCAAGTATTCATGAAGTATTGTGATTGGCGAACGCTGGTGTTTGTGGAGAGAGTTCCGTATCACTGAGAAAAAAAAATCAACTAGTCACCCCCAAAATTTTAATTTACATATTTCATCTCTAACTTTCACTTGCCAGGTCACCCCACCCCTCTACAACGGCTAAAAAACATCTTATCAGGGGAGGTATGCAAAATGGGGAATTCGCTTTTGTGTTAATACTAATACTGCGTCCAAGAGTTGAGATTCTAAACAAAAAGTGAGGGGGAAAAGTTAGGGTGAGGAAATGATTGCTTTTGAAGTTTGGAACGTGTTGGCAAAAAATGAAACTGGAAGGTGAGAGAGATACGTGACGAGTCTCTCCATTGTTGTGATCAACGATTCAAATCGTTATAGGGTATGCCAGGAAATTGTTGGCCACGATTCTAATTGAAGGCAATGGAAAACCCGAGACACAAAGGTGGGGACCCATAGCCCCGATCAAATAATCTACACAAATATAAACCACTTTCATCTACCCTTAGGAAAATTTTCTCAACAAAAGTACATTGCTAATTATCGGAAAACATTTTTGGGAAAGTATTGTAAACGAACAAAAAGAAATAAATTGTAATAAAAAATAAAAACTAAAAACTAAAAACCAATAATTAAATCGCTATTATATTTAGTTGTGTGTAGAAAACAGTGAAGTCTTTTATTCCAAAAATGTTGAAATCCCGGGTTATTTTACAGATTGATGCTTGTACCTAAACTTCCAACAGATTTCCCTTAATTATCTTTATTTTTAGAACATGCTAATACGAATTGAAGAAATGTATAAACACAAATTATAAGTGCGTTTTTTAAAGATATATTTGGCCCAGGAAAAATGTGTTTGGGAATGGAGACTTTTTTACATGTAATACACTCATCCCATAAAATACTGATTAATTTAGTGTCTTCAAAATATGACTGCGGATTGGGGAAAGTGATACAGGTATTTACAAATTTTAATTATTTGCAATGAACCCTGCAAGCGTCCACTTTAACGGCTTAAACATTGTTATTGTCAGGTTACAATAACAGAATGATATTGAAAATAAAGACAATTACACTATAATAGACATTGGGTACTAGACATAGTAGACATTAGTGACTAGCCACTAATACAAGTCATTGGTTGCTAGCCACTTACTCTAGACACTGGCTACTAGCCACTTATACTAGTCATTGGCTACTAGCCACTTACACTAGATATTGGTTACTAGCCACTTACATTATACATTGGCTACTAGCCCCTTACACTAGACGTTGGGTACTAGCCACTTACACTAGTCATTGGTTACTAGCCACTTACACTAGACTTTAGGTACTAGCCCCTTACATTATACATTGGTTACTAGCCACTTACATTATACATTGGTTACTAGCCACAAGGTACTAGCCACTAACACTAGACACAAGGTACTAGCTACTAACACTAGACACAAGGTACTAGCCACTAACACTAGACACAAGGTACTAGCCCCTTACATTATACATTGGTTACTAGCCACAAGGTACTAGCTACTAACACTGGACACAAGGTACTAGCTACTAACACTAGACACAAGGTACTAGCTACTAACACTAGACACAAGGTACTAGCCACTAACACTAGACACAAGGTACTAGCCACTAACACAAGACACCAGGTACTAGCCACTAACACTAGACACAAGGTACTAGCCACTAACACTAGACACAAGGTACTAGCCACTAAAACTAGACACAAGGTACTAGCCACTAACACTAGACACAAGGTACTAGCCACTAACACAAGACACAAGGTACTAGCCACTATCACTAGACACAAGGTACTAGCCACTAACACTAGACACAAGGTACTAGCTACTAACACTAGACACAAGGTACTAGCCACTAACACAAGACACAAGGTACTAGCCACTAACACTAGACACAAGGTACTAGCCACTAACACAAGACACAAGGTACTAGCCACTAACACTAGACACAAGGTACTAGCCACTATCACTAGACACAAGGTACTAGCCACTAACACTAGACACAAGGTACTAGCCACTTTCACTAGACACAAGGTAGTCGTCACTAACACTAGTCTCATGGTACGAGCCACTGACACTAGACACAAGGTACTAGCTAATAACACTAGGCATAGGGTACTAGCCACTGACACTAGACACATGGTACGAGCCACTGACACAAGGTACTAGCTAATAACACTAGACGTAGGGTACTAGCCACTGACACTAGACACAAGGTACTAGCTAATAACACTAGACGTAGGGTACTAGCCACTAACACTAGACACAAGGTACTAGCTAATAACACTAGACATAGGGTACTAGCCACTGACACTAGACACAAGGTACTAGCCACTAACACTAGACACAAGGTACTAGGCAGTAACAGTAGACACAAGGTACTAGCCACTAACACTAGGCACAGAGTACTAGTCACATTTCCCTTGTAACTTGTGAGCTGCGCACCGTGGTGTATTTGGTGGTCGTGTTAGTGTTACGTGTTAGACGGTGCGAAAGCGTGCAAAAGGGAGTTGGTTTTATTGACGTTATTACAATGTGTGTAGAAGTTAAAGAATTTGTGTTTAGTATTGTTGTAGCTAGGAGGTATGCCTTTAAAGTTTTTTTCCTGTTAGTAGTATTGAGTTATTTCTTATGTAATAGGAATGTTATGAACCTTGGAGCAAGTGGTCGAGATATAATTATTAGGACGCTTGTGACATACTGCCCAGCCATATAATGTACGAATAAAACTATTTATGAACATCAAACTTGGGAGAGGTGGAGTCAGTTAAGTCATTTGAAGCTAGTAACAAGAAAGAAAAATGGGGGGGGGGGGGTAAACATGGCGCAAAGTGTAATGGCTTATCACGTGATACTGTCATTACCCTAACAAAGAAACTCAATAATTATTGAAAATAGGAAGTTTTAAAAGAATTTTTTTTTTACAATATTTAACTAATCTTTTCTTTGCAAGACATTTGTTATATGCATGCTGTTATCATAGAATATATGTCTAAACAAATTACTTGACAACTTGATAGCATGCTTTATTTCTACTGACTTCCCGTTTCTCTACTCATTCCCTAAGACCTCCGGCATTCTGAATCTGGTCAACCACCATCGTCATCAACACATTGTCTCCAAGACCGCAAAGCTTCTGGCCGTTGCCTCATTGATTCGTTTATTTGCTTTGGTGTGGGAGACAATTAATACTCTCACGGTCGACACGTTTGCTGCACCCTTCAGAAATCCAACCCCTCCCCCGCCCGCAAACTCCTACTCTCGAAGCCTTCGTTACCGAGGATGGAGCAGCTGCTGATACGGGACGCTATTTTTTTTAATAAGCTGACGATAAACACCTTCGCCGAACATAAAACCAGCTTTCAATAAGTGCCAGAACTGGGCGATTCGTGCCGTTAGCAGTTTTCCAAACGGGCTGGCGGGACACGACCCTAACTTGTTATCGGTGTTAGTTTGGTTTTAAGTTTGGCTCACAGAGATCAATTACCAATAAACCGATCTATGATTCTAAATATAGCCTAGAGTTTTTTTTAATAATAAAACACGAGTTCTTTGCACGTCACACGTGTTAACTGCCCATTTTTATCGAGATTAGGGAGTAGCAGCGAGCTCCATAAAGTCAGAGAGAGAGAGAGAGAGAGGGGGTTCGATACCAAGAGCAGTAAGCAGCGAGGAGCTCCATTAATAATCGTGGTAGAATATATCGATACGAGCTAATCTTTTATAAAATCACTTTTAAGTGCCTGCAGTTATGAGTAGATTAGTTTTCAACAATAATATTTGTTTTGTTTTGTTTTTTTAAATAAAATTATTCTTATATTTGTTGACGGCACTTATTCTTTATTATTATTGTTTTTTTAATGAGATTTTCTTTCCTGTACTGGATCAAAGATATCTAACAAATTAATTTATTCATAAAATAACTTATTGAGTATTTACGGGTAATAAAAACTACACTTATAAACATGTAACGTTAAACACGCATTTCGTCATGATTTTAAAACAACGGGGGGGGGGGGGGGGG
>MUZC01004686.1:159840-214693 GCA_002072015.1 Radix auricularia | reverse complement strand
GGGGTAAAAAACAACAAAAAACGTTAACTAATTGAAAGTGACATCAAACTGATGTCAGAGTTTTTAAACTATTCTCTTCAGAAAAATTTCCAATGATAAATGTCTAGCTTATACCAGTCGCACTCGGCTAGACCTTTTAGAACGACCTATTCACAAAAACTTGTCCAAAACCATGAAGAACGATGTATTTATTTTCTTATCCGTTTGTCTTGATTCAATAACAACTATTTAGGTTCTTGTAATTGTACTCATTATGGGACACACGATTTCAATCTAAGGCCATCTCACACAGGTCATTCAACCAAGTCCTGGGCTATATTTTATTTCTATTTTTTTTTATTTTTGTAGCGCTCAAGTGACAACCAATTATACAATAACAGACGCTAGTCAGTATAATTTTTCGGAAGGAGGTGGTAAGGGAATTTTTCATAGCGGGGGCATAAGGAGGGGGGGGGGTTGACATAAAAAGAAATATTTCGCAAAAATCTAGTCACGGAACATGGAGAATGGCTTTTTATCCATAAATTAAAATTAGATTTCTGAATATTTAATGGCCAAAAAAATCTTTAGACGCCGCCCGTCTGTCTTCGAGAAACGAGAATACGACATCTTCTCTGTGAATTTAGTACGAATTTTCGGTTGTAGTGACTGCTTCAACCCAGGACGGACTCCAAGGTTTAGAGGTTTCTTTCCTTCAAAATTTCAGATTTAAAAAAAAAAAGATCTAACGTTTTGGCAATTTCTTCAGCAATATCTCTCAAGAGTTGTTGACCACGATAAAACAATACCTCGACTTTCAAATAGATACGTTTTGGCTTTGTCATATGGTGTGATTATATCAATGCACTTTAAACAATTTATTTCAGAAATCAAATTATTTTTATAAAAAATCCAGCTGTCGCCACCTGAACACGACACATGTGACTTGTGAGTAGGTGGAGGTATAGTGGGAGTGGTGTGTGGGGGGGGAGGTTGCTGTGTGGGGGTGATGTGGGGGTTGCTGTGTGGGGGTGGTGTGTGGGGTTTCAGAGTTTTCCAATTTTAAAAAAAAAATTGATTCTGATTAGCACAGCTTACCTGTTTTTTTTTACAATTTATTTTTCATTAATTATAATTTGCACTTTCTAACTACAATGAACTTTATTTTTAATTTATATTATTTTCCCATGACTTCAGAAAGTTTACAAAAGATTATATTTAATTTATTCAATCTTGTCTTCTTTTTTAACCAAAATACTTTTTACAACACATTAAAACGCGAACGGTGATTTTTTAATGAGATAGTTTTTAGAATAAATTAATGACTATAATAATAACGTAAACTTTCATTAAAGAAACCGTTCCGCTTGACTGATTCTTTTTAGTACAAATAGTGGATTGGTTGCGTTGGGGGTGTGTAGTGGGTATGATAAACCCTTTTGAATGCCAATTATAAAATTCTCAGCCATCCTCGCTATAATTGTGATTTTAAGAAATCATTTATCAAAAATACACAAAAATAACACAAAATATTAATGTTAATGTAGTTTATATAGTTTGCTTTTACTTATATAAGAGACTTGTGTAATGTGGCGCTATGTCGTTTATTATTATTTTTAGCGCATTTTCGAGATGTCAAAATCGCTATTGCACCCGTTTTGTCCGTCCGTCCGTCCGTCCGTCTGTCATCACCCTTGATCTCAGCATCCATAAGTCCTAGATCCATGAGGTATATATGTTTTTTGTATGCCCTGACCTGCCATTTGTGCATCAACACTCAGTTACTCGATCCGTTAAAAAAACCCGTTAAAACTACCAAAAAATATTTCGAATCGAGAGGTAACACTAGCGCAGGGAACGCCGCCATTGCCGGAAGTCGAATGCACAATCCTTCCAGCATTGAAGAGTGGTGCGAAAGGGTGCAAAAGAATTAGTTGTTGTTTTTTTAGTTGACGTCATTAGAATATGTGTAAAAGTTTAGAGAGTTTTACGTCATCATTTGTGGTGACTTGTAATTGGATTAAATAGAAAATATTTTTTTTTTAAATGTAAAGAAATGACTTTTAAATTTAAAAAATGTCAGGTATATTCATTACACAAGAAAATTCATAAAAATATTTCTAAAATCTAAACACAATTACTGATAACTACATAATTCTGATATCTAACATAAGTACTGATACATAATACGAAAATGCGCTAACACGTCCTGAATTCCAATAGGTACCAGGCTTAACATGATTTTTTNGGGGGGAGCGGGGGGTGTAGAATTGCTCTGTGGAGCGGAGCGCTGCTAGCAGCACGTTCTCGAAGACACGTGCTCAAACTGCCCAAAATTAGCGTGCCGCGCGGATCCTAAGCAATCACCTAAATGAATGGCGTGGGTGTGAGACTTCACTGAAATAGACCTGCGCGCCTTATCGGACCTCGGCTGTTGTGTCTGTGTATATAGTCAGTGTATGCATTGGGTACTCATTAGTCAGAGGTTGGGGGGAAAAAATTACTAGCTACCGCACCCGGTGGCGAATCGGTTACAATTTTCCTTCATGACAGGCGTTTTAAAAAATCTCAAATTATGATGACACAATAAGACGTCGCGTGACAATTAAGCTAATGAATTCAAACCATTGAGTAACAAAAAAATGTATAAAGTTATCAATATCTAGCTAGTTATGCTCTGAAAACACTCCAGAAGGGCTATTGCCCAACTGAAGCTAATGACCTCAAGACGAATACGCCACTGACGCACCCCTTCTTCCCCCCCCCCGACACCCACGCCATATTTTCCTTGTGTTTACAACCTTCCATAACCCTCCCCTCATCCAACTAACCACAGGGCGAGAGAATGCGGTTGTGGGATTGTTGGTTATCAGTAGGAACCAATGATGTCATCAAAAAAATACAAGCACCACCCTCAACCCCTCCCGCCCGTAAATCCCATTCCTGCCCAAACAAGAAAGATTTGCATCATGTTTATTTTGGGAAGTTTAGTAGTTTCAAGACTAAAAAAAAAACTTACTGAAATCAATGTGCAAACAATAATATTATATAGTGTGACCCCGTAAAGTCGTGGTAGTCCAGGTCCATATTTATGTACTGGCGTCTGAGGTGAATCGCGATTTACAGTCACATAGTACCGATTTGAGTGTAACTTATTGAGCGATACTAAAGGTGGCAAATAGATTATTCTAATTTTTTTCCTCGATAGTATAAACCAATAGCTTACGTGTTTGTTCCTCCAGCTCTTTTGAAAATGACATTTTAGACTAAAATAATTTTCAACAACCACCACAGCTAACAGAATCATTAAATCGCGGTTTAAATTATTAACTGCTATGTTACGTCACAAAATTTGGGAGCCAGGGAGTTACCACGACTTAACCGATGCTCCAACTCACTACTCGGGACGTTTCTGATTTTCAAAGTATAATTATTTTTGAAAAAATCAAGATCATCCTCAAGTATAATCCTTAAAGAGCTTAATAAATTGGGTGGGCGTTTTACATGGCGTTAATCAATTTGAAAGTGTTTTGACAGAGAATATAAAATAAACCATAGCGGATTATTGTTTTATACTGATTAGCTAAATACAACTGTTTATTTCCCATTATTGTCAAAGTGACTCTCCTGTTCTCATCTAGCCAATGGCGTCAGTTCACTTTGATAAAAATTTGTATCGCAACTCGAAAAATTTTGTGAACGATTCTCTTATTAGAATTAATTTTGAAAAAATTATTCCGATTCTGTCATTTCAGGCTAGTGGACTCTTCAGTGGCAGTTCCTATGCCAGGGCGAAATACAAAAAATGAGAAAATAAAAGAAAGGTGGCTGAAGGCTTTACGTTAGGCCTGTTACTTTCACTGTTTGAAAATAAAATACCAGAGAGGCGTAACCAAGCAGGTGACAAAACGAGTTTTGAGCTCTTGAAACGTCCTCGTATTGCAGCTATGTCGTCAAATTTCTCAAGCAGCGCTGTAAATGTAATTGTTTATCTCAATTTTATCGTACGTGTTTTGTACAGATTTCATAGGGTAGGTTCTAGATTAATATAATCTCCTTAAAAATTGAATTAAATTTTAAATTCATTTGACTCTTGGCACTTTATAATAACAACAACACATAAGGAAGTGAATATTAGAGCTCAAAATTAGCATTGTCACTCACATAGCCGCTCTTAAAAGTATTTTTTTTTAAATGTATATGTATACATATATAATATCTTTTTTATTGTATAGTAAGAAAACCTTAGAATTATTATAAAAAGGAGAAGACAAAACCTGAAAAGTTACACAAGCCATTTTAAATTATATCGCTTGTTTCAACATAATGTGTACAGTGCATCCAAACTTTCATGTTTTATAATACAGACATTGAAAAGGAGGTGTAATAAGTTCTCAAAGGGCTTAGAAATATTTGGAAGGTTCATAATGATTCATATGTTGTTCTTTGTCGTCGATGCTGTTGAGAATATTTTTTCTTTAAAAAAAAAAAGGGCGATTTTTTAAAAAAGTTCAAATCGTGGGTGCAATGAGGTTAGAAGAACAGGAACTGATACAGTTGTCGTTCTTCTTC
Source organism: Radix auricularia (assembly GCA_002072015.1). Taxonomy (NCBI): domain Eukaryota; kingdom Metazoa; phylum Mollusca; class Gastropoda; family Lymnaeidae; genus Radix; species Radix auricularia. The sequence continues at coordinate 210,142 of MUZC01004686.1, read as the reverse complement.
ATGATATATTATTGCTTTTTGTTTGTTTTTTGCCCCAGCGGATTTTCCATCTTCAGCCTGATTTTTTAACGCTATTTCAACCTCAATTCGCTCGTTTCGAATTCTAATATTTTTTTAAAATTTTCAGTAAATCATTGTTAAATGTTTTAAAAAATGAACACTTTGTAACAGTTCACCGTTCATTAAGACAAAACGTTTCGTGGTATTCCCTGTGTGTCTATATATATATAAATGTATCAATATCCCCATCGACTTACAAGTCGTTTAACTGTATTTTGTTAAATATCCCAGAAAATTTTTCCTGAAACAAAAGTATTTTAGATAAAATTAAAAGACCCACCCCTCCCCCGGAGTTAATTTACCAAATTACGTCCATAATCACTCACACAAATACATTTACACACACCATTTATGCACTGTTGTAAATGGATACGTTAATGCCTTTATTGACCCATTGAGTTATGTCCTTTTAAACCCCTTTTTTCCGCCAGTATTTTATATTAAAGGTTATTTTTTGCCTAAAGTAAGATAACTGAATAGTTATTAAAATAAAAAATTTCTATTGAAGCATATGTTAAAATTATATGTTTGGAGTTCCATAATAGTTACGGCAGCCATAAAGGCCTTTAATTTTTTTTAAAATTAAACTTGCGAATAAAATAATTGAATGACTGTTTAAATTTTCATGTCGTATTCCTCCGTCAAAACAAAATATTTTATTACGAACATGGCCCACTATGTGGTCCCTGATCATGGGACCAAATGCTCCACAGTTTATGTCTACGTCTAATGTATCCCATCTCTTCCAGCCGTATCATACCACTCAAGCTAGTACAGCGTATAGTTCTCTACCTCGCCAGCCACACAACGTTACCGACCATGGTTTGTACATTTCTCCCAACATTTTAGTTTTAATTTAAAGTTAAATCGTGTTGTGTCACACTGCTCTATATGCTTTTTTTTATTTTTTAAATTTCTGTCAGAATTTGGGTTTTTTTTTTTTTTTTTTTTTTTTTTTTTTGACAGATTTCTTTGAAGTCTAACCAGAGATTTCCTTCTCATCTGAAAGAGATTTATATATCCAATAATATTTAACGCCCTACAGAGATTACTTTGCTGCAAGCTCCCCGAAATTCTCATGATAGAAATTGCCGATTATGATTTCAGTTTGTGGTGGGTAGATTGTTGTCTTTAAAACTTTTTCAAATATCATAGCAAGCGATTTCGCGTGGCTTTTCGCCATGCACGCTATTTTTATATCCTTTATATTTTAACTTCACTGTCGTGTCCTCGTACAGTGGAAAAACAAAAGTCAAAAATGACCAACTTTCCATCATGCTATCGTGCTGAAATTTTGCACATAGATTAGTGTCACCTAACAATGCATTGTTTCAAAATTTTAGATCGAACGCAACTACCGTAATTAAATTAATGCACTTTTAGATTATTTCTACATAAATGTATAATACCTGTCTATTGTTGTTGACATCCACGAGTTTGCTGATTTGACTCAGACGATCGGTTCCCACAACCCCCCCCCCCCGTCCCCATTTTAGAGCATTTGGGAGTTAAGTCACTTTCAGCCTGGAAATGTTTATTTTGAATGTCATCAATACTTTTAGTTCTGTCTCATATATAAAGGATTTATAGCCAAAAACTTTGTTTTTACTGGTTGTTTAATTTAAACCTATTTGAGTGTGTCGCCCTGAAACGGCTAGCTAAGCTTTTTACCGCCACCTTCCACGAAACTACAGCTAACTACAAAACCAAAACTCACTATCAGTTCCTCCTGTTAACACAATCCCCAAATCATTTTCCGACACCTTGGCAAAGAATGTCAATGACCTATGAATAGCGATACCGGTGGTAATAAATGATGACCTAACTGTTGCCGTATTTATCCGCTGATTAGCGAGTTTCTGTCATCAACGCCATGACAGGACGAAAAAGAAGTACGCAAACCTAGCTGTCCCCTCAGGGAAAACTAATCGATCATGTACATAAATATATTTTTTTACCGAATGCAGAATTCCTGGTTGACGTCACAAGAATATCGCCTGTGGTAATGGGCATGTGGTGACATGCAATAATCCCCCTCCTCCCAACCCCACTTCCTCCATTATAGGATGGTGTCATTGACTAGGAATTGCGTCCCTTTTAAGGTATGACCTAAACGCTGAACATGCAGAAAGACCCGTCGTAAAGAAAATCTCTCTTATTTAGACCCTAAAGCCAGAGTGAAACCTTTACTTTTAAGGAGGCTGGCTAATCGAAGCTTTCAAAATCTAATTATTTCACTATTTTGTACCTAACTTTTTAAGTGTACCACAATTTAATGTTAGGCTAGGGGCACGCGTGACTTGTCAGCAGACAAAGAAATCAGATTTCGTTTTTCTAAAATATAAATTATTGTGACCGAGTTTTGTATAGTAAGCCAACTGATCGTCTCTGCGTTTCTGAATGCAAAGCAAAGATGACTTCATGCTGAAATAATTGCTGGACAAGACTCGCGGGAACCGAAAAGGAAAATATTTTTGTGGAAACTGAACAATTTTTAAGTGCGACTCTAGAGGAAGATGGATTATTGCAGCAAAAGCAAGAAAGAACGAACTTAAATACGAGTTTTGCTTCTTTCTTTCTTTGTGTGTATTTTTAATCTAAATTTTTGACATTATGTATTCCATGATCATTAGGAGTATGCAATAAAGAGTGCAGATTTCTCTGATCGTTGTTCTGAGAACCAGAAAACAAAAGGAAATCAAAAACCTAAACGGACATGCCAAGCTTTCTTGAGCTAAAATTAGAAAAACACCGTTTAGGCTCCACATCTGCTCACCACGCCCACTCCTGATACCAAATAGGCAATGGTCAAGGGACAAAAATAAAGGCCCATCCCCAGAGTGCCTCCACGTTTAGACCACAATTTTCTGACGTGGAAGAAAGCCCTAGAAATCCAAACTCCCACCATCTATGAAAGGGACGCCCCTGCATTTTGTACACGCCTGGGGCAGATTAGGACAACAGTAATATCTCATGAGCTCTTGTGTTTAAATATAGAACTGGCTCACTAGATGAGGACTTTTTTGGTGGAGGAGGGCCATTTGTAAACAGTTACCTCGATCTTTTGATTGATAAACATAGAGCTCAAACTATTGTTAGACCAAACGCGCGACGGACGATGAAGGAAGCAAACTTCACTCCCCCACCACCCCACACGAAGTACTTTGTTGATGTTCTCACGTTATACGGAGACTAACATGCTAGCTTGAGAATCGCTGAATATTTCCAGGGTCGTTTAGTCTTTTCCCTACATAATGTAAGCCCCCGGTACCTCAGGTCATTGTGTCTTCTCCCTATTTAATGTAAGCCCCCAGAACCTTAGGTCACTGTATGTTGTCCCTATATAAGCCCCTGGTACCTCAGGTCATTGTGTCTTGTCCCTATATAAGCCCCCTGTACTTCAGGTCAATTTGTCTTTTTCCTATATAATGTAAGTCCCCGGTACTTCAGGTCATTTTGTCTTTTCCCTATATAATGTAAGTCCCCGGTACTTCAGGTCATTTTGTCTTTTCCTTATATAATATAAGCCCCCGGTACCTCAGGTCATTGTATTCTGACAAAAAAAGTCAAGATAACAACATGAGGCTGTAGGTCACTAAACAAGATATTTCTCTTGTATCGCACATAAAAGATTTCTCGCCCACATAATTTGAAAGATTTTGATAAGACATTGGTATAATCCGTGCTTTTTCTGTACTTAAACTGTGTCAAGTGTAACCGACAGTAGTCTCAGCTAAGAGGTGTAACTTTTAAGTTATAAGGGTCTCTGATGAAGCTGGAAGTGTCCTTTAAAATATTTAAGGGTAGACACTGCTTATTTTACCTAAAAGTTTGAAGGAATAAATCCTAATATAATGGACGATAAATAACGTAAATAGTTTTTTCAATCATTAGTTTTTACATCTCAATTTTCTATGTTAATTATTTGAATGTCCTTCCTCTGCATTACTTAATATCAACAAAATTTTATAATTTTAAATTTATTGCCATTTTTTAATTAGATCGTTTACTTCTCTTTTTTTCTTTGTTAGTAGAAAGTTTTGGCTTTGCAAAACATATTTTCACTTTATAAACTCATTACATGTCTCGATTTAAGGATTTTATAATTAATTTACATTTGTGTCTGTGTTTATTTGCTTGCCTGTTTATTGTTTAAATTTCAAATCGCTAGCTAATAAATTGATTTTACCCCAAACTTGATCCCTTTTTCGATTTCGATTTCAGTGTGTCTCAAATCAACAAAGATAGAATGGACATAAAAGTCAGCAAACTACCATTTCTTTAATAGTACTGTTTTTAAAAATTCACCTGTGATATATAATTGTAGAAAGATTCTTTAGAGAATACGAGTATTTAATTCAGCTCCTATAATCGTTGTGCCTAATCGCTCCTTTTCAGCACCCTCCAATATATCTGTTGACCATCGCGTAACGCCCCAATCGACCACCCTTATACTCTACTATTGACCATTCCCCCCAACATATCCTATTAACCACCCCAACCTACCTTATTGATCACACCCAACATACCCTAATTATCACACCCAACATATCCTATTTATCACACCCAACATATCCTATTTATCACACCCAACATAGCATATTTATCACACCCAAATATATTCTATTTATCACACCCAACATACCCTATTGATCACACCCAACATACCCTATTGATCACACCCAACATACCCCATTGTCCTACCCAACATACCCTATTGTCCTACCCAACATTCCCTATTGTCCTACCCAACATACCCTATTGATGACACCAAACCCACCCTATTGATCACATCCAACATACTCTATTGATTATCCCATCCCCAACATACTCTATTGATCACCCCAACATACCCTATTGATCACATCCAACATACCCTATTGTACTACCCAACATGCCCTATTGTCCACCCTTACATACCCTACTGACCACCCCAAAATACCTTATTGTTAACCCACAACATACCCTATTGACCACCCCAACATAACCTATTGATCACCCCCAAAAATACCCCATTGATAACCCACAACACACCTTATTGTCCATCCCCAACATACCCTATTGTCCACCGAAACATACCCTTTTTATCACCCCCATCATACCCTTTGCCCACCCCAACCGCCCCTATTGACCACCCTAACCGCCCCTATTGTCCACCCCAACATACTCTATAGATCACCCGAACATACCCGACCACCTCCAACCGCCCCTATAGAGCACCCTTAACCGCCCCTATTGACCGTCCCTTTTGATCACCTTAAACTTTACTCTTCTACAGAAATTAAATACAACAGTTGAATATTTTATTATTATTGCTACTATTTACTCTCAAACAGATATTATCAAGTGAAAAGGATATTACCCCTGACTGCAGGTAGCCCCATTATTTGCCCTACACTTTCACCTGAATTAACCCAGTGGGAACTATCTCTTGTCATATGTTAGCTATCAAATTGTATGCACTGATAAAGAAATAATTATATTTAATGTGGCCGTGTGCCAGCGCCACAATCGCGCCCCAACTGCTTCCCCCTTACGCATCTCTTGGCGCCTTGCTTTCGGCGAAAGTGACATTTATAAGCACCAAAGAGCACCACAAGAGGTTACTATGGATTGTCGTCATCAAACTGAAGGACTTCCTGTTGTGGTGTTTCCATGTACGGTTGATCTCCATTATTGTTATTTAAAAATAAATAAGTATAGAACTATAGTCTCACAACCTGCATTTCGTTTATCTATTTGTGTTAATTTTGAGAAATTAACCAATCAACATAAGCCACTACTCGGCTACATTAATACATTTATTTTCTCTTAAATATTTGGTGTAAAATAAGATATGTAATAAGACATTTTAAATAGCATTAAACAACAGCTAGATTGAATATTTATTAAAGATAATTAACAAAATATCCTCCCACCCCAAAATTTCATATGATTAATGAAAACAACACAGCCCACATATGGTCTAAGTCCTACGTACATGGCACGCACACTTCACCCACACAGCCTCAAGGGATTTTATATATAAATTATCACATTCATTACCCACACATTCCTTCGGTTTCCATTGTTCAAATCCAATTATAACCCTAAGTAACCTAGGATATAATAATATTGTATCTTTATATATTTTTTACTTAAATACACAACAAAATGCGTCTCAACTGGGTTAAATAAAGTAATTGCTTGATTTTTTGACAAGGAATGTCATTAGCGCCTGTGATCAGCTGATCAGGCAAGAAAATCCTATTTTGAGATGAAGCCCATCCGCTCATTTCAAATAGTATGTCTTAATTCCCCTAAAAACAATATATTTTAGCCGATGTTTTAAGCCGTTTACCTTATCAGAGATCCAGTCTACATTTGGTAGATATCCTGAAAACAAACAAACAAAAAACGAATTAAAACAAAGTAACGAAAATAAACTTTGCTAAGGTCTATCTATTTTTGGACATCATACATCCGCGATTTTTCATAATCTGGCCTGGCGCACCACCTGGAAGTGAGACACAGGCGGAATTGTCTTAAATGAATTAATTAGGCCGGTAATATATAGCAGATTGCAATGCTTTGCTCTCTAACCTCGCACATGGGTCCTTTTATTATTTTATTCTTATTTAATTTTTTGTTTCTTCAGGTTGTGCCCACTATTATTCCCAAAAATAGATAACTCAATGTGCCCTATTTTATTAAATTATAATTATACGTGGCGGGGTGGGGGAAGAGTTTTTTGTGCCTAAAAACAGATGTTTATATTATGACGTTAATTAATATTACATTAGATTATTGGAGGAAAACAGCAACAAAGAGGCCGTCCACAAATAAAGTGCGATTTTTAACCACCCTCCCCCACTCCTCACACTTTGTCACAAAAACTTTGTCATTTAAAAATGTATTTAGTGTAAGTGTAAGTCTGCACTCTAATGTCGTAACACGTGTGTAGCCTTTGAAAACGCAATTAAATAAATTGCAAGCAAAAATATTTAAATGGAACTTTTATTTCAAGTTACTCAGTTTTGATTTTACATCACATTTTTTAAACTCTCCCCCTACCTCCTCGTCAAACATCGGCAAAAATGCCCCCAACCCATCCCATTTTTTTCTCGCCTAGAAGCGTGAAATCAGTTATTGACCGGACCAAAGGTAAATAATAAAAACCCGTAAAACACCAAGTTTTTCCGCTATAGTCTAAATCCTTTATATACGAGACATAACTATAAGGATGTTCATTTTAATAAGCGGGGCAAAACAATCCGAAAATACAAAATTCTTGTTATGTCTCGTAAAACATGTTTAATATAATGCGCACCGATCGTGATTATATGTTTTAAAAGTATTGTCAATATAATGCGCACCTTATTGCGCAACATGAAAGGTTGTTGAACACAATACGCACCACGACACACTAAAATATTAGTATCATTCATATATAGAGATAAATAAACTAATTTTAAAATTCAATTATTCAATTACTGTACATTCGATCGATCTGAAATTTTGATACCTAATTTTTATCATCGGCATGAGTCTGCCTGCAAAATTTCAACTCGCTAGCTTACGAGGAAATGGGTTAAAAATTGATCCAAAGTTTTTTCGGCAAGCATGCACGCACGGACACAGACACCACAAGTTAATATAAATATAAAGGATTTGTAAAAAAAAAAAATTAAGATATATTGTGATACACTAAATATTTTAATTCAAAATGTGATTTATTCAGCTGAATGAATCTTAAAAATTATATAAATTTAGCAATAAGTGAGATTAATTCAGTATTTATATTTTTAAAAATAAATTTTACTCGCGAAATATCGCGCACAGGGCGGATGCAAAAATTGGCGCCACATTAGGATAATGCATGATTAGATGAGGTACCTGGCATCTAATTTACACCTCGCCGCCCCCTCACGTTACCTCGTTGTTTATTAAAATCCTGGAAGTCTTCATCTCGACAAATAACAGACAACGCGAATCGCCCTCGACATACGAGGCAGTGAAAATCCTCAATGCATTGATGGTAGATACTTAAGATAAAGAAATATCAATTTTAAATAATTAAATATTTTCTAGATTAAATATATCTGGTTCAATTATTTTTGGACCTTAAACTTAAATTTTTTCTGATAACAAAAGGGGCTTCCTGGCCATGCGACTTAATTCAGCTTTTTGTGGACCTTTAGGGTACATTTAAAACTAATTCAACATTTCGCACATATTTAAAATCATTTTTTTTTAAATTCATTAAAATTATGGAACAAAACAATGGGGCAAAATATGAAACAAATGCAACAAATTAGAATGAGATGAAGGCAAAAAAATGTTTATTTTATATAATCAAGAAACTAAGAAAGTAAGTAAGAAATAATTGAATGTTTGGGTTTTATTATTTTTTTCATTTCTTCTATTATCTGAAAGACGCCACATGTTTTTTGTTAATAAACGCAATATTTTATCGCTAGTTTTTTTGGGTGAGTTACGTCATCCGCTACCCCTCCTCCCCGACACATTACGTAAATGCCGTCTACAACAAGTTCCCATTCCTAGCCCTATTACGGCATCATGGCTGAATGCAGTCTACTCGGACTGGAACGATTAATTCATTTACCAGTTCATCCACTCCAAACCCCTCCACTACGGTCAGACTCACCATGCAGCGCCTCGAGGGGTATGAATTTCATGCAGTGGCACCCTCGAGGGTTTGGGCACGAAAATAAATGCCTTTGATCTTTGGGACCATAATGGATCGCGCGCAAATCCTAGAAGACTCTATTAGTTGGGAATGACGCTATGTCCAGTGGTTCTCTTTTCTAGAATGCAGGGTACCTAATCTGGGATCTCGATAACAAGTAGGTTCTAGGAAATCATAAACGAAAACTAAAAACGAATATATCATAGGTGCACTATTTTATTCTAAAAGCCATAGCAATAATGGTACGTAAATTTCTAATCACACTGCTTACAGTACATGGAGAGACGAATTTATTTATTGTTAGTCAGCACGAATGTCGCTTCGAGTCAACTGTCAAAACTAGAAGTTGGCAGCAGTCTTTAGAAGTCAACCATAGGGTTATTTGAATTTCAAATTTATGCAAAATTTTCCAATTTTTTTTAAAATCAAAATGTTTAACATAAAACATTGATGTCTGTCTTGTGTGAGATAGGAAAGTGAGTAATTTTAAAAGCCAATTGGCGTCCATGTCTAATTCAAATAAATTGAGAATCCCTGAGGTCGTCCAAGGTGGAACAAGATCGGTCGCTTATTCTAAACAGTGGCGTAGAAATAAAGAGATATACGAAAGGGAGAGTAAGAGATGTACGCCGGTTAGCTCTTTTTTTCTGTTAACTTGAGGAGGGCTGTTTGTTTGTTTGTGTGTTTTAATATAAAATTGTAAAACAAAAACAAAAAGACTGAAGTACAACAAGCCGTAGCAATGCGAATCTCATTTTAATTCGTGAACAAAACTAAAAGAAACATGTAAAGCTTATATATGAGGAAAAAATATTTTATTGTCAACACCAACTCCCCCCGCCGCCAAACCCCACGCGCTCTCCAAACGTTGCAACCACTCACCATGAACCCTCCCCCTCCTCCCCATCCCCCATGCACATGCACGTACATTATTGCATCGTTCGTGCTTTGAGACTCATGACGTCATCGCTAACCTGACCCACTGCGTTAGGGCTCGGACTTGATGAATGATATGGAGTTATCCTCTCTTCACTATCATAGCGCCTCCGTCATCTCCGTTCGATCATATTAGTCTGGATTGGTAAATTTATTTTTGGAGCATTCGTGTGTGAGTGTGTGGGATAAAATTGATGTGTGGGGTAAAAGTGGAGGAGTTGTTTACGCAGCTCAACAAAAGTAACGTCATATTTTGGGGGCGTGCCTTTTTCATTTTTTAAATATATTTCTTTTCAAAAGAACGTAAAGAGACTTCCTCGAATAATAGGGTTGCTAATGATGAGTTTATTGAATAAAACACACATGTGAATGTATAGGAATTTTGAAAGGATAATGAACGTTGAAGAATATGAACTGCGTTACTATTTTATTTGTACAATGAAGAAACTGTCGATAGTTTATTTGTCGAAGTTAAACCATTAAAAAAAAGGGGGAGGGGTGATCGTTGTTATGCTTTGCTTACTATATTCTGATCAGTGTATTATTGACATTCATCGTCTTCTCCTATGAATCCTAACATGTTTTTTTATAAGCAGTCGTAGATTTATTAATAACATAGGAAAAGTGTCTTTCAAAATATTAACAAGGATTCATTTCTGAGTTTCCCAGACATTTAAGAGTTAATTACAATTATTTTATTTTAAAAAAACAAAAAAAAAAACAACAATTTTTGGAATTTTTTTTTTACAAAAACGAGAGAGAAATAGGGGTTTAAATTAAAGATTATCATTTATGGTTTCACCTTTTTCAACTCCCTTACATTAACTTAACCATCTTGTCCTGGTCGGGTGTGCGGAAAAACAAAAGTAAAAAATGACCCACTTGCCCAGATGCTATCGAGCCGAAATTTTGCACATATACATGTGTCAACTAAAAATGCATTGTGATAAAATTTCAGAGCAATCGAATGTACCGTAATAAAATTAATGCACTTTTAGTTTATCTCATGTCGCCGTCTGCTAATGTTCCCCTCAACGTGTCTCTGGAGTTCAGTCAAACCATCGGTGACCACAACCCCCTTTGCCCTATTTTACAGCAATGGAGTTCAGTCACGCTCAGTCTGTAAATGTTTGTCGCGTGGTGAATATAATTTTGAATATAATCAATACTCTTAGTTCTGTCTTAAATATTTTATTCAAAAACTTTGTTTTCATGGGTTGTTTAATTTCGCTGATCAGCAGCAACCTTGATGAGCTGGAAACAACCAATAGAGTGTCGGAACTGACCCACGGACCGTGTTTTGAGTTGCCCCGCACTGAGATCTATACCATAAATGCAAAAATATGTGTATCCCATATTTTACGTTCAACGTCATTGGAAATCAAGATTTCAGAAGTATCTTTATATTATCCGCTAATATGTACGGCAGATATAGTATGTTCTATCAAGAGTGTGGATCCCGGGGACTGTTGAAACTATCCCCTAATTTTAGATATGACAGACTTTTCTTAATGCTTACATGAAATATCTAAGTAAAACTGAGACTTTGGAGTTTTATTGCAAATGTTGTATGTAGTTATTTCTCTGACGAATAAAACTCATTTCATTTACTAACAAAAGGAAACCCAAAATACAGTTTTTGTGTTCAAGGCAGCGGCGTAGCATGGGTATGTGCCGCCCGGGGCAGAAACAAAATTTGCCCCCCCCCCCGCCTAAAAAAATGTCAACGCTGTAAAGTAAAGATAGTTTTTATTAGGAAGTAATAATGACACTGTAATAGAGATAAAAAGAAAAGCTTTATTTCTTAAATAAAATTAAAATTTTCTGTTTTTCGTGATTGCAACATCTTTTGTGTATCAATGTTTTCAGCCTTGCCATCCTCAATAGCCAAAATTGAAATAGATATAGATTAGAAAATTTTTGCGTAATCGGTATTGCTTGTAATTAACTTTTCATTAACTTAATCTTAGCTATTTTAAAACCTTGCATCACTTAAGACTATTGTAAGCAATTTTCAAATTAATTATATTATTTTAGGCAAGGTAACTTGGAGCCTAAATACCTTAATAAACTGTTAAAAATTAAGCGGTCTTTTATACATTAATTTGTTTTAACCTGTGGGCTTAAGTAGTCTTTGCTGGACAATTTCGTTTGATTAATTATTTAAAAGCAACATTTCAAAGTCCAGCAGATCGCCTGGTGTATACGAAAATTGTACAAGTTTACTCAATTCTAAATACCTGCCAAAATCTAACATGAATTTCTACAGTAATCTCATCCTATGTTAAATAGAACTTTCTTCTCAACTGTGTTTCTAATTAACACGGATACATATTTTGGATCACCAAAAATTAGCTGTCTAGTACCTTCACCTGAAGATTCGATTTAAAAGACGAGGTCTCCACATACAATATTATCAATTTTCAAAGCAAACTTTAAGTATCCCATTACTTTCTCCCGTGATCATCTTCTGCTTATCATTTTTCCTTGCACAATACATTTATAAATTATTTCATGCATTTTTGACATAGATTCGAAAATAAAAAGATTTTATTGTGACTAGCAAAGTTCCTGCGTCTGTTGGTCTGATGAGCTTTTTCTTTCTGCCTCATTCAGTTTTTCTATACTTTTCAAAATAATCTCAAAATTGCTTTATGGTATAGAGTAAATTACCACTTCGCGAATAAGGAGTTTGAAGTTTTGACGTTTGAAAAGTCCACATGCCTTAGGATTCATCTTTTATTTCTGTTATTAATTTCTTATTTATTTTCTTTTATTTCGATAAAAAGCTCGACTTTCTTATAAATTTGTTGTTAGACACTAATTAAAGACCAGGAATTTGCCGCCCCTGGCAAAGTGCCGCCCGGGGCATTTGCCCCCCTTGCCCCCCCTTCGCTACGCAACTGGTTCAAGACAAGATTTTTTTTCAAAAAAATATTCCCTGAGCTTTAAAAAAAAAATCAGTTTTTTTAAAAGTCACCTTGAAATTTTATATAAATTTATAACCTTTAATTTGTTATTTACTTAGTCCAAATAAATAATGCAGGCATTATGAGCTAATGAAGTCTTTCTTTTTTTTTTTTTTCTTCATTTCATGAATGAAATACGTGTAGTGAAATAAGATCAAACTCAGGCTTTACTGAACTAGACCAATGTTACAACAACCACTTGACATAGAAACCAAATAGTTAACAACATAGCCTTGACTTCACAACACTTCACCTCGACCCATTTGCAAGGATATGGGTCCTCTGAGAAGACGTCATTTCAATAGTGCATGTAAAATATTGTATGACCTATAACTTACAACGAAAGTCACGCCTCCAAATTTTCCAATGGCGCGGTAATCATGTGGCAAAACAAAGCTGTTTTTTTTTTGGGGGGGGGGGGGGGGGNNNGGGGGGGGGTTTTGTCGTTTTTTTAAAAAAATTATTATTATTATTTTTAAAAGCTAGTAGAGAGAGAGAGAAGAGGGGGCGAGAGGGTGAAGGAGAGAGAGAGAGAGAGAGGGAGAAGATTCTCGCATCTATGAAAGGGTGGTGTATGTTAACCCTTTTCCATCAAGCCATATCAGTTTGCACTGCATTTTCATTGACGATTAAGAGATCTAATTTAGGGGTGTCCAAAGTCCGGGCTGCGGCCCAAAACCGGCCCGCGAAGCAATTTTAAGTGGCCCGTGGTCTCATCTTAAATAACTAATTGACAGACGTATTGTTTCTGTAACGACATTATTTGTATTTTTAAAAGTCGAATTTTGCACTGTTTTGAAAACCACTAAAGATGTCAAAAATCGATAACATTTTATTGTTTACTACTTACTAGACTTAAAGACTAAACAAGGAGAAAAATGTAGTCTCTTCTATCTCTTCTGCTATTAATGGCTTAGATTACCAAGAAAACAATATCTTTATTTATAACTGATTGTTTCCCTGCCATGATTGGAGACACAGTTAAAAAAAACAACTTAACTGTAACAAAGTCAGCGAAGATGCTGGCAAAGATTGAAACTTCCATATATCATTCAACAACAAGTTGTTGTTTTTTGTGCCAACACCTAAGGTGTCACCGTGTCCTTGAGCCAGTGATAAAAGCTATAAACTCTATATGTTTTAAAGCGCTGTTTCAGTGCCTGTGTCATCAGTTTTTTCTTGACATCCAGGAAGAATGCGTAGATGTTATGTATCACAATGATGTAAGATGGCTCAGTCGGGCGCCAACACTTCAACGCTTATACACACTAAAAAACTAACTGGGAATTTCATAGACAAATAAGGAACAACTAATCCAGATCTCTCTGATCCTGCATGCTTGGCTGGCAGATTTTGCATCTTTAGTTGATGTGACAAGACCTCTACACGTACTTCACAAAAATCTTGAAGGGCACGGTGCAGTGGTAAGCCAATTATATTCACATGTAACAAACTTCAACTTTTTCAAAGGCAACTGTCTCAAATGCAGATTTATAACACACATTTCCTATCATTACAGGAAATCATGACATTTTAAAGAAAGAAGCTTCAATGAGAAATACAGAGGTATGTTGTAGATGTTAAATTGACTGATGACTTTCAGAATCTTTAAGGACTTTGCAACTATTAAAAATGAAATCATGATATTTACTTAACGTTCCTCTGTTAACCCTGATGATGCTCCAGGCCATCTGCAACTGGAACTAAATAAATAGCAGAGTGTTGCTGAATGTCGCCACAGACAAAAGATTTCTCGCATTGACTTTTACTGTCTGCTGGATAAAGAGAGATTCAAAGAAATTCGTACATTCGCTAACAAAATACTCAGAATGTTTCGCTCGCCATACTTGGGTGAGAAGACATGTTCAGTTTTGAATTTCAACAAGAACCGTGTGAGGACGAGAATAAGTCACTCGCACAAACGTAGTAGCATACGTATCAAAACCACTTGAACCTGACCTCATCTATTTATTACATTCAAGCTCTCATTAAAATTTTGATATAAAAACTTCTTAGCGTACGCCATATTTTATATTAGTATTTTAATCCAGCCCGCGAATATTTTTACTTAAAGGAATTAGGCCCGCCATGCAAAAAGTTTGGAAGCCCCTGATCTAATTAATTGAGTCAACTTTTTAAAAAGTATATTCACACTGCGCATTAGTTGACGGGACACCGCGCATTAGTTGACGGGACACCGCCTTGTCTTATTTGTTGCTATCTATGTTGCTGTCTACGGTTTAGTGACCCTCAAACTACTCGTTCCCCCTCTCCCGTTCCAGATACTTGTTTAATTTTTTAATGATTTAGTCGCGTTTACTTTAAAAAATTGAAACATTGGTTTATGTGAAATGAAAATTTTAATTTGTTAAATAATGGCATTGGCGACCTCCAATTTCGGAATGTTTCACAACAGCTTCATTAAATTTTTTAAAACATTTTCTTGTATTTGATACAAAATTTTACATACATCAGTCTGTAGACAACCGCAAATTTTAACACATCCGTAGCACAGATCTATATGTTTTGTTTTTTTGAAACGAATAAAATATTTTCACATCTGTTCATTGCACTGTCTCATCTTGAAATAGTGCATCCGATAAAATGTAGCACGCTATTTAATAACAACGTAATTACTAAGCGAAATAACAGATTTATAAATAAAGAAGCACATAAAGAAAATCCATACAGTAAGGTTTCGATATCACATTCATTCTTTCTCTGTATAACTCTCACCTCTTCGAGGTTTATGTCTAACTTTAAATCCCGGAAATATTAATCTTTTCGCCATGTCTGGTCATTTGATGCCCGTTAAAACTTGGGAATCCTGGGATGTTATTCTCGACTAGTTACAGTAACTTAATGACCTATTGAAACTAAAGGTAAGCCTCAAGAATAAGTAGCTTCTTCTCTCTATCATTTGGCAAAGAAATTACTGATAATTTTTTAAAGAAACTCTCTCGTTTCTTGCACAAAATTTCACCGCTATTTGCCAAAGAACTTGCCCTTATTTTATTGCACAAAATTACACAATTGTTTCCCTATGAATCGTTTTCTTACTTTTAGGGACTTTTTTTTCTCTACAATTTTACTATCCCTGCATGCAACGTGCACTGTTGAATGTCAACACTAATGTAGCTCGGGTATTTTGTACATTTTATTTATTTACATTTTTCAATTTCTTTACAAATTTGAATCAATAAATGCTTTACATTATTATAATTTTATTCATTCTTTTTATATCGCTTCAGGAGGCAATCTTACGAAGCGTATGGAATAGTATGTTTGGTATTGTCAGTAAATACACTTTAACCAAATCTGTATATAAAATTCATCTTCTATTTACATGCATACTTAAGAATATTGCTCATGTATGGAATGTTATTTATGTTTTAGTGGCGATGATTGGTATGCCAAAAAAAAAACCATAAAATAAACAAAACTCAAATTAAATGCACATCGCTCGAAATAAATTTGAAGGAAAGTCAACTGTTGCTAGCTTCAAGACAGAGCCACAATCAAACCGAAAGACGTTGACATGTCTCACCGTTAGATCCCATAAACACCGTTGTACACGTAGCGGGTCTACGCGACATTTTTGTGTCTCGCTTCGGGGTTTTTTTCAGCCCCCACCCCCTCCCCTCATCTTTTTCGGGCCATGTAACCCATGCGTCCCCCCGGGGCCATCGGTACCGGTCCGGGATGGCGCGGGACGTGTTTCACGTTTCCGACGATGACAAAGATGACATGCCAGGACATCGGATTCGGAAAGATTCACCGCGGCCCGTGTCAAGTTTAACAAGGATTCGCCTAGATGCTCCAAGCCTTGCTGAGAGAAACCAAAGTCATGCCCCACTGGTAAAAAAAAAAATCCCGAGAAATGGAGATCCAGCTATGTTGGTGAAACATAGGGCTGTTGGCGCGGTTTCGCCGTCCCCTTTTGACAACGACGCTGTGTCATCATATAATACGCTGTCACCGCTAGTGAAGGGTGAGATCTTTATACGATGTCATCTACATCTCTAAATAATCACCTTCAGAGGCGTAGCCTCGGAGAGGTATGTTGAGGTGAAAAATATCTCTTCCTAGTAAAAATGTTAAATATCCGTGGCCTTAAATTCTCATTTGACATAAGATACTTTTAAACTTACTATGCTGTGATCAAAAATGTAGTAAGATTGAGCATTTAACCTACTGCAAATTATCGTGAAAAAGCATCTTTAAAAATTCCAAGTTAAGATATAACTGTATAACAAAAAATACTTAAAACAGTTTTGTTTCGAGAGAGTAGCAAAATATTCTTCTTTACAATCTATCCTCGAATCGTTTACGAGAATCATTGAGATAACTTAATACTAAGGCTGGTACTGAATTAAAAAATGCGTCTATTAATCGGGGAAAATAATCGATTAATCGATTAATTTCGATTAGTTATATTATTGTAACGCATATATATATCCCATTAAGTGGCGATTATTTATTTCGCGCTTTCGGTTAAGCCGCGGTAATTCCATGGCTCCCAAAGTGTCTGACGTCACAGCAAATTCGTTCTGCTATGCAAGAAATAGGAAAGAGAAATATTTACGTTTACGTATGCACGGCTAAATAAATAATCATAATACAAGAGAAAACGTATGTAGGTTACTTTAAAAAATATAAATTATTAATAAATTGGAAAATAAAAATATTTGAAATATTTTCTTAAATTTTAATCGAATTTGAAAAGATCAAATTAATTTTAATCAATTGAATTTTTTAACGATTTATCAATTAATTAATGGTGAATTTATGCAGCCCTACTTTATACCCAACCATTGGTGTAGACAACTCATAATAAAATTTCAACTTCAATGCACACACACGCGCGCACATACACACACACTTACGCTGGTTTTTTTTAAATATAGTAGCAATATTGTCAATGAACAACTAAACAAGTTCGATGCCGCAAGCAATGGCTTCGCCAACAGAAGAGATTTAAATGCTGCCATCGGCTTCGCAGCATATTCATCACCATCATCACATGTACTTTGCCACATACAGTAACTGTATATCATCTACGGAATTAATATACTCATGAGTAGGTGCCTTGCTTCGTGGAAATACAATTATTGTGGCCGACCTTGGAACCTATCCCTGTGATAAACGAGAAAATATATTGATGTATATGTATGTATAATGTATAAGTATGTGTGGTATAATTATACGAGCAAAATACCCGTGCTACGCTACGGGGTAGGCACAATAAGAAAAAAAATTGTTTGGTTTTGGGTCTCAAATTCTCTTTAAAAATGAATGTAAACGCATCGGGAAATTAGGGTAGTGATAAATCAAACCCCTTCTTAATAAAAACAACAATATGTGTGTCGAGAAAAATAAATATATTATTAATTTAAATATTAGCCATCAATTTTGGTATGCTGCTTTAATATATCATCATCATTAAAATCCTTGGCTCTACAGCCCATGTAGGGCCCTGGTTTGCTCCACATCATGCTTCCAGCTACAGCCCATATAGGGACCTGGCCTGCTCAACTGAATCCTTCCATTCAGATCGATTGATGGCTTTCTTTCACAATGGTTGAACCCCTTTAATAACGAATGCAATATACTCTACCAGAATAACAAATGTCGTTAACAGTTTAAAAAATCTAACGGGCAAGGCGCACTCTCTTTTCACGTGAATCAAAACACGAAAACAATATCTTTCCACATGATTCCTTTGGTTCTTAGAAAACACACATTTCATTTATAGTCTAAGCATGAAATTAGTTCAAGACGAATAGGATATTTTTAGCCAGATAATATTTGTGAATATTTTGGCTTGGGAAGATGAAAAATATGGTTAATTTGTTATCAAGGCACATGTTCCTTTAACGTAAATAAAAACATATGAACATTTCTGCTTTTTCAGAAAATGATGAGAAATTTATCTCCTTATAAATGTTATGTCAATCATTATATATTCCCGCACATTTTTTTCTAATGGTAACAATTTACTTTATATCAATCTTTATTCCGGTTGTATACTGTTTATCTAATAAACTCAAAACAGCTTGGCACACAATGAGTTGTTGTCAGTGTGTTTTTTCGACATAACACGCACTTTCTTCTGCTAGATCCTAATTATATGTCGTAATACCCGTGATATTTCTTTATACTTTATATATGTACACCTTAAAGAACAGTTTTTACCCAAAGCGTATGTCATGCAAACGAATTGTTCGAGAAATGCACCCAATTTTTCAAAATTGATGTTTCATCATTCGTTAGGTCTTAGAGTAAAATATATGTTGGAAGATTACTTTTTTAATGGGAAAAGCTCTCCAAAACATTATTTCTCTTTCTAGGCTAAGCATGGCCTTAGTCAAATTAATAGGGTTTTTTGTGGGCCAGATATTAATTATGTGAATATTGATGCTAAATTAAGGAATGCATGAGTTAATATGTTTTAAAGAAATCCCTTAAATCGCAAGTATTTTCTATTTAATGGTTGGACACTTCGACCCCGGTCGGTTGGACCCTGGCAGTTCGACCACAGGACGTTTTGTTCCCAGGTCGTTTCGACTGCCACACCCAAGAAATGAAAAGCACCCTTCAAATAATTCACAAAGTTGCTCCTCTATACAAAAATTACAATTCCTTATGTAACCCCACTTTTACAACAGTGTATAAATGCTTATACACTTACCATTTTATTATTTAAAATCCCTGAGCGTTTACTTTCAATACGAATTTCCTTAATGTCAGTTTATAATGAAATCGATCCAAAACACTTACTTGTATTAAGTAGGCATCGAAGAGAAATACATCTTCCTCCTAACAAATATCTGCAATTTTTTAAAATGATAAATCACTCGTTGAATGCTTTAAAAGCGGTTCCGTGTTAATTTTTCTATTAAGGAATTCCATTTTCTATAATTTTGACTTTTTATAAGCCCTTATAAAATTTGCCTCCATCCGATTATATACCTAGATGTATAAAAGCTTATAATAAAATGTAAAATTGATATTACATCTGCAATTAATTTCCTCACATTTATTTCTATAGTTATTGAACAGTGACTAAGAGAAATTAGTTCGACCCGTCTTCGTGTGATTTTATTATTGTAAGGTACAATTTAAAATTTTAGAAAGGTTCCGTTTTCTTTAAAAATAAATATGCGCCAATTAGCCTCAATCTTACCCAATTACATATTTAATCAAGCACCTACGAAAAATGCGTCGGCAGAAACTTGTGTTCATAAAATTAACGGAATGTTTCATAATCCAGTGCATAATTTTAACTATACATAAACCATTACCTGGTAACGTCTTTTCAATATTTAATTTCACTTTTAGCAATCTATGTAATAAATCTTTATTTCACAACTAATACAAACACACAGTCACACGCACACACAGACGCAAATACACACATACACATAAACACACTCGCACAAATGCATATTCGCACACTCGGATTATAATCAATATAAAAAGTAACATCAAATAAATTAATGTAATAAAAGCTTCATGACGCCACTTAATTGATTTTTTTTACGGCGCGCAAAACCACACCCTCTGTTAATCTCAAACCCAAAATCATTATGATTTTACGTCTATATTTTATAATTTTTTTTTAAAGTTAGCAAGAGTTGCGTGGTATAGGGGCTTCACACACACACACACACACACACTGACGGACGCGCTTAGGCGCATTATTATATAGATGTGTATGTAAATGACAGAAAGAGGCGTGCTTATAAGTTACTCCTTTACTCTTTTATTTAGGACAGGGGTGTACTAACTTAGTAAGAAATGAAACATCAAGGTGCCGCGCCTAACCAAAATTTAGCCTTGAATCAAGTTTAAACATCCATATTTAACATAAATTTATTGATTTTTTTATATTACCACAGGCTTCCGCGAGCCGCATGGAACTCCGTAGCGGGTCGCATGCGGGTCGCATGCGGCCCACAGGCCGTAGTTTGCCTATTCCTGATTTAGAAGCATGATTGATTTGTTCTTATTATGGTACTGTAAATCAAGGAAATAGCAAATGTGTCATTTGAAATGACCAATGATGAAACGAATGTTTTCTTTCTGAATATTACCACACACAAAAAAAAAAAAACTTTTATACATATTTCTGTATCTCTTCAAGGTATTTCTGGCTGCCATCATATTCCATAAACATCCTCAAGATAATTGAGGTCACACATTTTGGCCAATTTTAAGCTTTGCGTCCCGACCCCGTCCATAAATGCTGTACTTTCTGTTTGAAAATTTGAAAATGAGCCTGATTGAAATCACTTTTTTGTTATTTAAGTTTTTATTTAGTATAAGGCTGCACTGTAATATGGAAAAATGCAAGCCGTGTAAAAGATAATTAAATAAATTGTAAACTGTCAAATATTGAAGGGGAACTTTGATTTAAAGTTGCGCGATTTGATGTGGCGTTACATCTCTTGATCATCCCCCTCCTCCTTGTCACGCATCGTCACAAAAGTGTGACCACCTCCATTCCCCATTTTTAAAAGAGATTTTAAAATAGTTTTAAATACATATATTTTTTTTTAAACTCCGTTTAGTGTATGCTATAAGTGGAATTTTATTTATTATTTAAAAATATATTTATATTTAAATCCCCATAGTAGTAGTAGTAACAGTCAATTAAACAGTTCCAAACAACGATCTTATTAGCCTTTAAAAGTATTCAAGTAAGACTAACTTTCATATTCGTGTTTTGTCATGAAGCCTTACACAGTTGAACATTGAATACTCTGGCAAGAGATTATTAGCGAACCATAAAATCATTCATGTTGTGCGGAATGATTTTTTTAAATGTTTTTTTTTTAAAAATAAATCCTTAATGTTTGAGACATAACTAAAATTATGTTCAATATAATACGCACCGCGCGACAGACTACTATTAATATTCAAATTCTACATCAGTGTTTCTGAAACTTTTTGGGTAACGACACTAAGTATATTCTAGAATTTTCGCGACACACAAAAATAATTTTAGCTTATTTTATTACAACGATTACATTTTTACATATAACTATGATACATCAGTGTGATGATGTGCCTAATTAAGATAACACATCATATTCCACCGGGGCTCAAAAGTTGGCAAGCAAACGCGCAACTCATCATCAACTGTAAGAAGTCTCTCGTTTCTCGGACTTGATTTCAGTTAATGCCGAAAAGCCAAATACACAGAACCAAGAAGGTGAAAATGGCACAAGAGCTTTAACTGCTTTCAAACTGACTAAAGGGTAGACTTTCATGATTGCAAGCCTGAATTCTTCTTAAGTCCAGTTGGTGGATGTTGTTTGATAAAAGAATTTTACGTCATAATTCAATCATCTGCTCCTCCTCTTCGGTCGTCAAATTGACTTCTTCATTGACTGCAAACGGATTGAGCACCCAAGCAAATTCGTCGATGTCCAGTGATGAAAAATAAAGTTGAAGAGACGATTGAAGCTTACTGAGAATGTTCTAAATTTCATTACCTATTAACCCTATTTTCTTTTTATCTTGAAATTTGTGAACAGTTGAAAAGCAGTCAAATATTGCTTTCGATATTTTACTTTTCCACAATGACAACTTCTCATTAAATGACTTCAACTTCGATGAAGATGTAATGATGTTGTCAGATGGTCCTAGAGGACTTAAGTTTAGATAATTTGGTTTATCAAATAAATTGGAAAGAAACTGAACCTTCAACCACCAGATTTCGTCATGTAGTTGGAATTCAAAGTGTTTATCTTCGGGTTGAAGGAAAGAAATCACTTTTATTGTAAGATGTACAAGTCTGTGAAGAGCTTTACCTCTTGAAAGCCAGAGAACGTCCTGAAGATAAAGAAGAATCTTGTAATTGGAGTCCATTGCTTCACTTAGTTGTGCAAAGAGTCGTATCTTGAGTGGTCGAGACTTGATGACATTCACTACTTGAACAAACTTGGTCATGATGGATGCAAAGCTTTGGGCAATGATTTAGAAACGAGACTTTCTCTAAGAAGCATGCAGTGGACGGAGACGATATTGGGATCTTGTTGAATCGCAAGTGTTACAAAACATTTGATGGACAACCACCAGTGCACATGCCAACGCATTTTCCCCAATTCAAGTTAAATAACAAAATATTTTCGTTAACAATCTTATAAATGTCACTGCCATTTGTAGTGCCGGTCAAACTTCTGCAGAATAAGAATTCGTTCACAATTGCCGACTTAGCCTACTGTAAATGTTATACTTTAAAATTCAATCTCTTGCCGGATTAAAAATTTCAAGCCACCTACACCGCTAGAAAGAGTGAAAAATGAAAATGGCGTAAACAGACGCCAACAGAATCTAACGTCCTGCCCCACGCCGAAACACTGGTGATTACTGATTTCGTCGATGATTTATTTTAAAAACAGTTTGGTTTCCTTTATTCTAAAATTTCATAACTTTGGAGCTCAGAACCCTGGCAATTTTAAATATTTTTACAAAATCTCGCGACACACCTGGAAATCTCTCACGACACACTAATGTGTCGTGACACACAGATTGAGAAGCACTGTTTTATATAGTGATACATAGAGATAAACTAGAAATTCAGTAATTTAATTACAGTACATGCGATCGATTTGAAATTTCCGTACAACATTTTTATCGTCGCCACGAGTCTGCCTGCAAAATTTTAGCTCGTTAAAAACCAATCCAAAGTTTCTGTGACAGAAAAACAGACAGTTAATAAAAAAGATTTAAAAAGTGGAGCACGGAGGGAATTTATTCAAATTGTTTTAAAACTTTGGGTACTGAGGCTTTGTTTTTCTAATTACAATTATCTAGAGTCGAATACGCATTTGGTAATGCCGAACATTTTATTATATAATACACACACACACACACACACATATATNTGTCTGTCTGTCTGTCTGTCTGTTCCCTAATAACTCAAGATCCAGACAACCCAGTCAAGTGAAATTTAGTAAACGTACACACAATTATATGGGGAAGGTTCTTAAATAGGTTTCGTTCCATAAATTCACACTCAGGGGCGCCGGGGGGGCCAAACAACTTTTTTTTCTTATTTGAGCTATATAAAAAATGAAAATCAACAATTTTTCTATTTCTCGAGGAGGCAGAAGCATGAAATTTTAGGAAATTGTTTAGTACACTTCTGCAATGGTAACGGGCAAAAATATATTTTAATTACCTCTTTCTGGGGGCTGGAGGCCCTAATTTATAAAACTATATATAAAAACTGAAAATCACTAATTATCCTATTTTACGGATAGGTAGAAGCATGAAACTTTGGCAAGTTGTTAAGTAAGCTAACCCGACGATATTCTGAAATAAACAATTTTAAACGCCCCACTCATGGGGAGCCAGGGGCCCAAATGTAGTGTTTTTTTTAAACTTATATACGCTATATGAATACTAAAAATCACCCATTCTACTATTTCCCGTGTAGGTAGAAGAATAAAACTTTGGGAAGTTGTTAAGTACACTCTCCTAACGCTAATTTGCAAAAAAATAATTTCAAACTTCCCACTCATTGGGGGCCGGGGGCCCAAATGTTGTTTTTTCTTATATTAGAATCAAACTCATCTATCCCTAATTCTCCAATATACCGTGTCGTAAAAACGTGAAACTTTTGAAAATTACTGTCCCGGCAATAATGACAAAAAAATAATTAATAAAATTCTCATTTATGAGGTGCCGGGGGCCCAAATGTACTTTTTCTTAAGTGGGCCATATTAACAAAATGTAGACAACGAAAAACAATCATGTCTCAAGAAAGATCAGGTTTCTGATTAGGTGGAATCACATCTGTTACATAAATCAATGAGTACACCCCCGCAGTGGTAACAGGTGAAATATTTAAATTATCACTTACTGGGAGCCGGGGGCCCAAATGTATTTTTTTTTTACTACTATACGCTATATAAATACTGAAAATCACCCATTCTACTATTTCCCGTGTAGGTAGAAGAATGAAACTTTGGGAACTTGTTAAGTACACTCTCCTAAAGCTAATTTGCGAAAAAGAATTATGTTAGCTTCTACAGAAAACCTTATTTAAAACCCGTGCGAAGCCGGGTACTTGCCTCTAGTATATATATATATATCATAAAATGCAGTTTTCTGAGCGGTCCTCGATAGCGATTGGTCCCTCAAACTC
This sequence comes from Radix auricularia, assembly GCA_002072015.1. Taxonomy (NCBI): domain Eukaryota; kingdom Metazoa; phylum Mollusca; class Gastropoda; family Lymnaeidae; genus Radix; species Radix auricularia. Next base: position 185,328 of record MUZC01004686.1, on the reverse strand, counting down.
CTACAGACTCCTACAGCCAATCACTGACGGAACAAAATCTGATTTACACACTGAACAAATTTACGCAAACGTTCAAAACGATTTTTTTTTTTTTTTTTTTTTTTTTGGTGCAGTATATTTTTTATCATTCAGTACTGTGTTCCCATCTTTAGTGTGTCATTCCTGCTAATTACTGCTTATACTCTTAGAAAACATGCCTCCGAAACGACGGTGGTACGTCCTTTGACGGGCTTTATTGCTCGTATATAATATATAATTAGCCAGAAAGTAGAGCAAGTAAGACGCAATCTATACATTGGTAGTTCACACCCGCACCGCGCCGCACTTTGCGCAACGCGCCGTACTATGTGCACCGCAATGAGACGCAATATATAGAAATAATGGAAATAATGCTTCAAAACAACAACCACTGCGGGAAGTTTGTGCCTGTTTTCCCCCTTTCTTTGACATATCTGTGGGCAATTCTGCGGCGTATGCTACGCCGTGGGTCACATCTAGTTAATTATAAAGCGCGTCAAAATACTGCAATCCAATGCTTCTTGCAAGACTCTGTCTAAAATGTATCTACAGATACGCCCCTGTGGTATGCAATCATCTCCAGTATCGTAACGGGTCGTGGTGTTTGTCAGAGGGTGGTGTGGAATGGCCAACAGCTAATTATCCGTGGATGAAATTCAGGGGAGTGAAATAAGATGGAACGAGTCCGAAATAAGTTTCGAAAGATTCATTATCTCCCCTTTTTATAGCCGGTTCTCTTCATCTCCAAATGACCCAGGTCCCCATTTCTACAGCGGGAGCTCGTGTTGTTTTCTTCAAAAGACCCGTTCTTGTGTGTGACTTACATCGCCCCGGTGATGGATGCTGTCACCGATAACGACGAATATCTTAGTGGGGAGACTTGATGATAAAACAAAACAAAAAAAAAAAAAAACACGAGGCGTGAGATCCAAGTTTTCTCTCAGCACACATTGGGAGCAGATATAAAACGATTTCTCCATGATCTCTTTTCAACTCACCTTTCTTATCTGTCTGGCTGTCGGGAAGCTTGTGAGCTAAATGAAATTCGATTCTCGATTAGGTAGAGAGCTGAAGCTTGATACAGATGCTGAACTCTGATGTCAATGGATGATGAGAAATAAATCTAAATGTTGTTTCTGCTTTTAAAAGTTTTAAGTTTTAACTGGAACGGCTTAGCTCTGGATTGAACTCACAATTGAAGGCCAGTTGACTTGGGCAGACTGTGTTGTTAGGGAAGCGGGGTGCAAAAGGGGGGGGGGTCAGCTTTCATCTTTCTGTATAAAATCTTGTGCGCCAAATAGAACGAACATTGTTCCAATAAACGCACGTAGCCATTGTTCAAGTTAGTTAAGTGCTTACCTTCTGCCCCCCGTAGACGGTTACGGTCCTAGCGAGAAAAAAAAGTATATATTTTTTTTAATGAAACTATGTTCTTCAAATTATAGCGGTAGTAGATTTGGTAAATTAATTCCTGAAATTAAATGAAGTTTAGTGTTCTAGGTTTGGATATTAGATTCTTGAGATGAAATTTGATCTTTAAAAAAAAGGATTTATAAATTGAATTAAGTGCAAGAAACTTTAACTAAACGGTTCTCTTTAACAAATAAATTATCGCTTTATTTATTAACTATGCATCATCCACTGAGCAGTGATGTCACGTTGAACGTTTTATAATAAAAGTCGACAAAAATTTTACCAAGAAATCGGTCCACTCAAGAGTGGGAACTCACGGGGTGACTTGGATCCTTTACTAAGATCCCTAATTGGTACAATGGTTGTTACTTTAACTTAGGGATGGCATCGAAAATGGTCTGCCATCATTCCACGATCGTGACAGGAAAAGAACCCTCATCAGTGTAAAGGGATACAATGAATAGGGGCTGGGCGACTGTGACTGATAAAAAGGGTTTGACCACGAAACGCGACTTCACCCTGGATTTAATCACACATTGGAAGATACGTTCTTGTAAAACATCATTACAACAACAGACAGGATGCCAGTGCGTGCGTTACTCAGTTACTCTATCAATCAGATAAAAGCTGCCTATAGATGATATAAATCATATTGGCAAAGGGAAATGGATCTTAAAAGGAATTTAATTCCTATTAAGACATCAAACACTTTTTAAAAATCGTGTTGTGTTTAAAAGCCCCTTAAATCACTTGAAAGATGCCATGCATTAGTTAAGTTAATTTTTCCTCCTTGTCGTCCTTATACACATTGGGTATATTGACTTGTACAGCGGTATAAATTAGGAAATGACTAATAAGAAGCTCCACTTCCCACAGACTTTTAAATAATTACTCGGCTGTCATCTGTGACGGCTGTGATGGATACACTCGTTAATATTTATGCATAAGCATCATATGTAGTGTACGAGGGGGCGGTGTGGGGTACTGGGCCTCACGGATATAAGATAAATGGACTTGTTTGTATCTATTATATCCTATTGGAAGCGGTTGCAATGAGTAACATAGTGTCTGGTATAGTCAATTCACGCATTTTAAATGTTTTAAAAAATAATTGCAAGAAATGAAAAACGAACTCTACAATAAACCTTTACACACAGACGTAACCACGTTGACTGGTGCCCTTTGGAGACAATATATAAGACCTATAAGCAAGAGTCTATGCAGTATGGCATTTGAAAAGACATTTTAGATAGGTTAAAATTTCTCATGTTAACATTTAAGTCTTTTTTTTTTATTATTATTATTTTTGTGGTAAGTTTGACCATCATACTTTGGGGTATTTTCCTATTTAGCATATGGCTTGTAACTGTTTTATCTTTTGTGACGTTTCTATTTAGGCCTTTTCCCCTTTTGTAGACGTTTACTGACACATAGCAACTTGCATTGAAAACACATAAGTCTTTGGTAACTTATTAACTTTAATCCAACACTAGAAATATATACACTTTATACATTAGTGAAATCAGTCTGGCCTGCTGCCATTTTCCTGCACACATTCCAATCTTACTCTCAACTCACTGCCTCTCTTTCACTAGCGCCCCCTAGCGTTTTCTCGTCACGTGATCTCTTTTAATTACCAATATGTAGATTATTATCACGTGACAGGGCTGTCAATTTGTTGAAAAATGCTCCCCGGGTACCTGGGTTATCCGTTCGAAACATCCCATAATTTTCCACATCATGACCGCTATTCAATCCTACCTAGTCACGTTCCATGCACCTCATTTAACACAGTTGCCACATGGCCGACGTCCATATATGACGTCACGCGATTTGGGGCGATTTTTACCCCCCCCCACCCCCACCCCATTACGAAAACTTAGACAACCCTCCAATATGAAGTCTTAAAGCTTATTTTTGTGGAGCTTTTATTTAAAATTGCAAGTTTTAATGTGACGCCACATTTCTAAAACACACACCTTCCCTCGTCACAAATGTTTGACCCCCTCCTCCCCAAGGTGCAAGGCGTCATTTATGTACGGCCCTTTACCCATCTTACTCCGTTAGTAACTATTTAATTTACTAACTTTAAAACGGACCAACTTGTACGCATTATTAACATAATTTCTTCTTCGTCAAAGCATGTTGATGAACCAAAATCATTTTGTGTTTGCGATTTCTGTTTCACATTGAAAGGAAAAAAAAAAGTATCAAAATGCATTGCAGTTTGTTGGGACCGTACTTTATTTCCCATTGACAGATATATCTCAGAATATATCTCCAGATTTACTTCACAGCACACATTTCAAACAAAGATTTTCATTTGATAAATTGTTTCGCGAGCCAAAATGTTAACACACACACACACACTCACAAAAGCCGGATAGGAGCCGAAGTTGGCCTCTGTTAATATAGACATTGGAGCTATATTTTCACGGACTCCCAAGCGGATTTTTACTACCCGGGTAATCACATGGCAGCGGTGACAGGCCTAAATTGTAACACCATTATATAAAAAAAAGTTCACATTCAAAAGAGAACAAGAGATAGTAACAATGTAGATTGAATTTTGTAAATTTGATAGAACAATTCAAAAGTATTTTTCATCAAACAATAATAAGAAATATAAGAAAATCATTAGAAAGTCAGAAAATTGTTCGTTGAGCTGACTTAGTAGAAACTAAAGTGCATCATAGAAAGAAAGATGTAGAAACATTAAAACTAAAACAAAAACAAAAATGTTTTATTTCTATATACCTCTTGGGTGAACAGTAGATCCTTGTGTAAAATTTAAATAATATTAAATTGATAGTTGGATCCAAAAATAAAAAACCATGAGAAAGAAAATAAATTTAATAATTTTTTTAAACTGATAACCAAAGCAAAGCACAACCTTTTTTGACAGACATCTTCATAGACTTCCTACAGCCATGCGCCTATACTAATGAATGTACATTCTCTTTTGGGTTGAGCCGTTAGGCTCTTAAAACCCGGTTCAAATTTTCGCAGGCGAGCCTCATCATTCGGGCATCGGCATAGAGGTAATCCTCAGCAGGTACCGCAACTTCACCACCTAAAACCCCGTCCAACTCGGGGCAACATTCTAGTACGTGGGCCACCGTCTCCTCGGGGCAGCCACACAGCCGACAGGCCAGTTCCCTTCTGTTGTCAAACTTGTAAAGGTAGCTTCGTATTGGACAATGATCAGTTCTCATTCGTGTTATGAGCGTCTGACTACTACGGTCAAGTTTCCACCAGGCATCGCTTTTGTCCGGTCACGGCATTTTCTGGTATACCTTTCTGGCCGTATTCCCATTTGCCCAGCCCTCAAGCCATTTCTCACGGAAACGGTCTTTTAGCCACGACTTGACCCCCAGTTGGGTCAAGGGCTTATCGGGTTGGGGCTGAGCCTTTCCTGCCCTGGCCAGTGCGTCGACCCTGTCTGATTGGGCCGTTCCGCAGTGTCCGGCCATGTACTGTAGGACTACTCTGCCGCCACGTGCCAGGAATTCACCTACTGTCTCCAAAATGGCACTCACCGTCTTGGCCTCCAGAGAGGTTCGACTCAAGGTTTCGAGCGAAAACCGAGAATCGCTGAAGACCACGACAGTCGGGAAACTCTTTCTCTTCGCTAGACGTCGGCGCACCTCCTTCAAACCCTGTGAATCGCTTCCAGTTCGGCTTCATGACTACTGTTAGTAGATCCACACGGTCCCGACAGTTTGACGCTGTCGGGTCCTGGTTGGGGGTATTGAATTAGCACACCGTATCCACTTCTGCCATCTCTGAAACGTGAGCCGTCAGTGAAGACTTTTACCACGCTGTCTATAGGCCTCGATTGTGCGCAGAGTCTCGTCTCACAAGAGCTCGACGGGACTGGCCCGTGTCACCGCGGCATTTGCCAGTGTCAAACGTATTTCAGGCGGGTCAAGGCTTTCATGTGGTCCTCGAGCAGGGACCAGTTGCATTCGTTTCCTGTGCTTGGGTAGGGGGACTGATTCTTCTAGTTCGTATACCGCGTCCATGAAGGAGGGTCGCTTCAGTCGTGTCCTCTTAACCCATCTGTCTTGTAATTGGTAGCAGGGTTCGTCATGCTCCAACCTACGGTATCGCTCCACCGTGGTCATGATTGCCTTTTCTCGCCTTATACTCCAAGTTTCGATTTCTAAGGAAGGCTTTTAATGTTATTTAGGGTGCTAAAATTCCAACGTTGCGAATTCTGAAGGCATAATAAAATTTTGTGGAATTTTAGCGACTGATTAGGCATGTCTACCTGTGTGTACCGTTTCCTTGGTTCCTTGTATTGTCTTTACATGTGTCAATAGGTTGGGGGCTGTGTGAATTATTACATCTATGCAAACATGGCTGAGACTGTATGTGTGTGTCGGGGTATGTTTATATGCTCATCCAGATGTTTATGTCATCTTGACTTGATTTGTAGTTTGAAGCATAAATTTATGTATTTGGCGCACTTCTAAAGCACGCTCAGAGCTTTGGTCAGGGCTGATAAGCCACCAGAAGACTCACGTGGTGGCCTAAGCACTGGACTAATATGATGAGAGAGGTTCTCATGGACGAACAACACAACAAAGCGTGATGCCAAAGACTACGACAGGGTTCATAGCACTTTAAAAACTAATAATAATAAAATTCAACATCTTGAGAAAAGACACTGCACCCAAAATCTTCCTAAACCCACAAAGTATTATGAACAAATGTCAAGACAGTGAATTATATCCATCAAAGACTGGTAGTTAGATTGTGCGAGTCCAGCGCATTTCAGCGCCTTTCTGTATCCTGTTTGTTAAGGCATTAGTGTCAAGAAAGTTGCCTTCTTTATCAATGTTTAATTTAGTAAGTAAAATAGATTGACAGAATTACTGTAGACGGTTGAAAAAAATTCAAATTATTATTTTCCTTTGGTATGGATCCATAATCCTGGATCAATGTATGATATATATATATATATATATATATATATATATANTATATATACTATTCTGAGATTTGCCCATGCATTATTTTTCTAATATACGTGAAATTTAAAGCAACCTATAATATAAAACTAGACCTAATTCCTAGGCTCCATTTTGATACCCATGGCTACACTACTGCAGCTAATAACAGACAACTCTGTGCGTCGGAATCGCTTTCCGTCATAGCCCTCCCCCCGGATATGCCCAGCATGCAGTCAACAGTTCACAATTGTTTAAGGGACTATGCTGCAAAACCGACAGTTTGCGTCCCTGCTGTGTTCTAGCCCTTCACCATACTTCCAATTAGTTCAAATAATTCGCTTTTAAATTCAACAGCATTGATGGTGTGTATAAGTTAAGTCAGTGGGGTATTGGAATCAATACGAATAAATGGACATACAGTTCGTTTCCGAAAAATAAATTGAAATCCCTTAAAATACATTGAAATTATCTGACATCACAATAGTACCTATTTTTTTTTCAATTTTGGGAAATATGGTGGGAATGTGGGAGCTAAATCTATAAATATTTAGCAGTTCTTTTTGTGATGTTGCCTTTTTAAAAGTATATTTTATTTCACGGTATTGGTGTGCTGATTATATGTGTGTGTAGTGTGTAACGAAGCTATAAAGGTCGGAAACCACAACTATTCTATCTCTTTTATCTGGCAAGTGTATCCGTTGGTCGGCTAGAATATCCAGTGATCACCATGCAGAAGAAAATATATATATTAACCAGTGGCGTAGCTAGGGGGGCGGAGGGGGTGGTCCGCCCCGGGCGGCACTCATTAAAAGGGCGGCATTTGTGGGCATTTGAAAAATAAACCCAGCCATTTCCGAAAACCGCCCCTTTTCTTTTGGAGGGGGAAAACCATAGTGAAACAAAAAGAATCTCAATTTTGAGTTTCAATTAACGGATTCGTGCAACATTAGTTTGATTACATAGTGGTTGTTATAGCTAACGCAGAAGAGTTTAAACATTTGAAATCGCTCAAAAAAGGTAACTATTTTTTTTGCAAAATTAAGCGGTATGCGTCAAAGATGGCGCTTTGATAAGAAAACTGCACAAAAAAAACAACACGTTAAGGCTTGTCCGAATATATGTAGTATTATTATTGCACGACAGTTTTAGCGTGGAATTTCGACATTCGCAAAATGATGCGCTAACAAGTACCTACATGGCATAATGGTTCAAATATTGTGTTTGAATTGCAAGTAGAAACTTATATTACTGTTTCAGGTTTATAAAACTATTGTTAGGTAACTTATTAAAATTTACTTTGTTTTTATTGCATTAAAGTAACACATATAGCTTGTATTTTTCATTAATATACGGTTATTAAATTAAAAATGAACGATTATTAATTTCTCCGTTAATAAACACCACAATAACATAAATAATTCCGAAAAAGATATACCTAAAAATTTCAAGCGTCTTGGAAAATTGACATTTGATGTAACTGGTATAACGAGATCAGATGCTGGAATTTTACTCAGTTCATGGCAATCTTTTACTTTTCTATGGTGTCTCAATTTATGGGAACCCGTCTTTTTTAAATTAATGCAAACTATGCAAACCCATTTGACGAAACAAAGATATGTGCTAATACAGAACGCTGTTACAGAGAGTTGGAAATATCGACTAGATACCAAGTTAAAAAGAGAAAAATATGAGTGAGGAAAATTCTGAAGATGTGGTTCTATCTTTAGAGCAAGAAGTACAACGAGAAATTTTTTTATCCATAGATGTAATTATAAAAGAAAATAAAAGAACGAGGTAATGAGTTACATGTCATTGCAAGAAAATATTGTTCGTGTATAATACTATACCATCTAGGATTCTAAATGTAGAATTTGAACATCAATTAAATGTCTTTATTTACATTGATAAAGAAATGTTCGAGATTGAAAGAGAAAGGGTCCAGGTTTTTATGGCAGTACACGGAACCAGCCTTAGCTATTGCGGGCCCCTATGCAGCTTAGTATGCGAAACTGATTGCGTGGGCCCAAGTTTGGGTAGTGATAAGGTATTAATAAGGATATGTGAAAATTAAGATAGGTTGGGCTTATGAAAACGCTGGGCCCACTGCGACCGCATAGGTTGCAGGAGCCTATGACCAGCCCTGGCTGTACCTACACTACAAGAAGAGGGATTATGTTTAAACAAAGAGGGGAAATACCCCCTTGATCTATTAAAATATATTTAACAGTAAATATTGGAAAATTCTTTATCCAACATTACAATTTTGCTAAGAATTTTTTTCAACAATTGCTATCAGTGTATCTAGTTGTGAAAGGAGCGTCTCCAAACTGAAGTTGAAAAAAAAATATTTTCGCTCCACAATAAGTGATTTAAGACTACAAAATCTTGCAATATTGTCCATAGAAAATGATATTACAAAGAAATAAATTTTTATAACATAATAAACGATTTTTCGACTATGAAAGTTAGGTGAGTAAGTAAATTTATAAATAATAAAAAAAATATGTTTGCATACTGATGTATACAATTTCTTTGTTTATTAAAAAAAAATCATATATTTATAAATGAAAAATAAAAGCATATTAATTGTTAATGTTTTTGGGTGTAAATGTGGAATATCTTTTGTCTCATTTGGGTGGGGTGGGGGACCTGTGACCTTATAATTTTCTTGTGGCCTTCAAAACAATTATCAAGTATTTTTATCATGTGTATTTTTAGGTTTATCATCTTATGCGGCCCCTTTTATTAATGCTTACATAAATAGGGGATGCAATGGTAAAATTGCTCCCCAACTTTTACAATGTACTTCGTTTCAATTACAATTATGTATTCATGCTTATTAATTTATTTAAAAAATCATATGATTAATGTAATTAAGAGGCCGTCCATAAATGACGTCACTTGATTTCGGCTGATTTTTCACCCCCTGCCCCCTTGTCACACGGCGTCACGAAACGAAAACTTAGACCCATTCCTCAATGTGACGTGACAAAGTCCCCCCTCCCCCCATACAAGCGGTATTTTGTATTTGAAAATGAGCATGTTTAAAATCATTTTTTTTTTGTGTTTGATTTTAGTTTAAGGTTGCACTCTAACATCGTAACACGTGTGAAACCACGTAAATCGCCATTGAATGAAGTTTGGGTAATCTTATATTTCAGTGTAGCTTTTATTTAAAGTTGCGCGTTTTGAATGACATCAAATGTGTGACTCCCCCCCCCCGGTGCGTGACGTCATTTATGGGCGGCCTCTAAAAGGGCGGCATATTGGAGACCGCCCCGGGCGGCAAAAGCTCTAGCTACGCCACTGATATTAACACATTTGGTTAAGGTGGTTTTCTTTTATTAAATCGGCTATTCGGATCTACTTCTTCCATCTTGATGCACTTTCCAATATACTGTCTCTCCGATAATTATCGAGCACTTTCAAGGTTTCGATCCATTTCTAGCAGTGACTTGGGCGCCTGAGATGCTATAGAAAATAATATATCTGCAAGATGGTCTTGAGAAACCTCTTATAATCTCGTCTGCCATCTCTTTAAGTTCTTAAACATTATATAGACAGACATGCGTAGGAGCTGTTCCGGGTAAACCCATTAGTCCTGGGTGTTCAGCCTTGAGTTAAAACTATATTTCAGCTATGATTGTTTAACATTCGCAGATAATAATTTTTTTAATGTACACGGAAGTGACTTGAGAGTATTTCGTAAGTCATGCGATGCAGTTGACAATGAGTCACCATTAAGCTGAAACTTAAACAAGACATTGAGTATATAATAAAGAATAAAATATTTTTTAAAGTGTAGATTATGTCGATTTAAACAAATTTGAATTTTTTTTAATTAAAAAAAAATAAATATCTTTGTGTTATAATTCATTTGAAATATAAAGTATCCCAGTTGATAATGTTCTTTTTTTTTTTTTTTTAAAGTCATTTGTTCACAAACGAAATTGTTATGGAAATATCTTATATAGCATTGATATACTTGGATTCATTATATATAAATATTTTACTTTCTTTTTAACATGCATACCGTTAACGCTTGCGGATGAACTGCGAACATTGCACTTGAACTAATATGTGTAACATTGTAACATTAATACACGTAGAAATTGTTTTAGAAATATTTTAAAGACCCGTTATACTTTAGTCTTACATCGAAAGGTTTACGTCTATTGTTGCATGTAATGAATGTAACGCACACATTGAGTTTAACTACTGTGAATCGTACAACTAGACTAATTCATTTCCTTCTGATAGTACCTCCGGTACTTGGCATGGACTGCGCTTGAATAGAGCGAACGTCTCCAGTGTGATAGACTTCTTGACCTAATTGATAACCCGGCCTGACCGTTGTCAGGAATGATAGCTCCTTAATCATCCAGGCAAGGGGTGTGGGGCGCGCAACATCGGTCATCGGTGAAACATGGTTCGTACACGTTCCAGGACGCGGCTAACATCAATGCTATTAGGGGGTGGGGGCGGACCTCTTGTCTTGGACGATCCGGCAGTTAGTGTGCATGAAAGAAACTTCTGTGAATTTTAGCAGGACGGAGAAGGAATGCGCGTGGCGTTGGAAAGAATGGTAAATCTTGGTTTGGTTAGTAAGGTGCAGAGCTGAAAAGCACATGAGATTCATTAGTTTGTTTCAAGCGTATAGATTGGTTAAGGGCAAATGTGTAGGGAATGGATAGATATTCAAATAAAAATGTGATAAAGTAATAGTGTTACCCATATTTACATTTTCAAACTGATCATGAGACAATTATATTTTTCTTGCATTTTCTGCGTAAGGAAGCAGCCAAATAATAATAATATTATTAAATGTCATTACAAATTTATTTCTTATTTCGTTCTGTTATTACTCTACATACAGTGCTTTTTTTCTGGCGGAACGCACCGGAACGGCGTTCCGGAACCTTTTTCTTCAGAAAAAAAGCACTGTCTACATATACGTTTCTTGCATAATTATTTACTGTTAAGGTCATTATTTATTTTATAAAATTTCGGCTTCTTTTTTTTTCTTTTTTTCTTCTTTCTTTCTTTTTTCATAGATGATTTCTTTAGCATTTCCGACAGTTGAGAAAACTTCAGATTTGTTCATTAGGACAGAGAATCTTAAGTTCTATTAACGTGTTATCTAAGAGCCATTTTCTTTTGGAGTTTTTTTTTCTGTTGTCAGGACTGACCCCTCCCTAAGGCTGCCTCTCTGTCTGGCTAACTGATGATTTCTAACCGTCTATATACGGGTTACCATAGGCAACTCCGTATGAATAAGTGACAGTTACCTCATGGCGGCGATGCAGACCACGTCACCGGCGTGAGACTATTCCGACGTTTAAAATTGACAAAACATGAATAGACAGAGAAATGCCACTGACACAACACATTTTACGCGTTAATGTTGTCTTTCGGAACCGTTTCTAAATTAATCGATGGAAAATTTTCTCGATTAATCGAACAAAACATTTTTTATCAGTACCAGCACTAAAAAACCGTATCCCGTGTTTGAAATCCCAAGTCAGTTAAATGTAATGACTTATATAATATAGTGTGTTTTTTTTTCAACTTTATTTCATACATGTCCCGTTAGCCATAACTCAACTAGCACACATGTTTACGACACAAACGCCTCAGAGCTTCTATTTAACTACAACATCCCTGACATGCGATCCACCGCTGCAGTGTTATACTTTTTTTAAAAAAAATAATAATAATAAAAAAGATGTGGACCATCTGACACATCTCTCTGGCCACCGATCACTTGTAACGACACATGAAATTACGGCTACAGTAACCATGAACCTCGTCGCTGGACAATACATCTTGGCGGCCCGGCGATTGTCTTCGACCGCTGATCAATCTAGCGGTTGCTTTTACTTAAGTGAGCCGTCCCATGTGGCACAAACACTCGCTCTCCTCCTCTTCATGTTTATAATTCGCCGGTACTCCGGTCTCCGGCCCTGGAAAATAGAGATAAACTTTTATTGAACTGCTGCCCCACACCAGGACTCCATTCGCCCCCACCCGCAAACACAAAAACACACACACAAATAAATCACAAACCGAAATCCTAACCGAAAAAAAAAGAAAACTTCTGTTGTTTTGTGTTTGGGTCTAAAGCTAATAGCGAAATTGCAACGGGATAAACATGTACAGAGAGAAGTCTCTTGGTCGTGGCCATTGTCGTCTGCCATTGTGCGAACGATTTTGATTGGAGCTCGCACAAAGGAAGCGATTCTTCAATGGCTTTCAGCTGAAAATGGCAAAACCTCGTTAGATGGTTGGAGTAGTGGAAAGGAACACAACAATAAAGCTGATTGGTTGGTTTATCGGTGTCGCCCAACGCTATGGCGGGGCCCGAACAAGAGACCACTATAGCTGACATGAGGTGAGCTTGTAAAGCGCGGCACGGAATCACAATAGACAGACAAAAGGAGGGAAACAAAAATATTCATTGTATATATGTATAAAAAATATAATAAACCACCGCCACGCTGTGTATACGGGTCTCTTGTAAAATGAAGCAGTACGTCCAGACCTGCAAGGAGAGTAAATAAAACCAATAACAAATAATCCAAATAAATAAGTCGAAAGTAATTTTCATAATGCATATATTTGATCCCATATTTTTTTTTCAAAAAAAGCACGGATACCTGTTTAAGATTAGAGCGGGCAAGTTTTTATGTATAAATATTACAAGTTTAACTTTATTTCACGATAACACGAATTTTCTTTACCACCCACTTTTTATAAACTAAAATGACCTGTACACATAACGTTTGAAATGTTTGTGTGAGGCCATGACGGTGTGGGTATTAAGTTTTATACTCATACATCTGTATTTAAATAATAAACAAAAAACGCTTCGGAAACTCCAAATTCTTGACATATTCGCCAATATCATCTTATGATCATTCTGTACACGCTTTCCGTGTCGACCACTGCTTAGGACCCCGGTCCCATTCATTAGATAATTAAGAAAACTTTACTTTTCATGGTCCTCAAACGCTCAGCTTTTTTGTTTATTGTGGTGACGATCACAACACATGTGAGTGGCAGGAGGATTCGGGAGGAGATGTACTGTCCACCCCCCCCCACACACACACACACAAACACAATATTTTCAAACGCATTATATTTGTCATTGGGGTCAAGACAATGCGTCTCTTATAATCTTAACAATTTCTGATAAAATTTAGGGGTGTCCCAGATTTCGACTCCGGTTCAGGAAAATCCGGAATCCGGCCCTTTTTACAAATCCGGCCCCGGCAAAGTTTCATTTCATTTATCCGGCCTAATCTGGCCGGCCGGGGAGCCATAAATATATATATAAGAGCTTCGGCACTGTCAAATCCTGCAAATCAATCTCCAGCTCCGACCGGATTTAACTTCCTAAATCTGGCAAAATTCGGCTCCAGCTGGGTTTCAAAAATTTGAATCCGGTACACCCTAATAAAATTATCTTCAAAAAAATGAAATAAAAATAAAGTTTCAGGGTGATTTTAATTTTTTTTCCACCCCTCCCCCACCCCCGTCAACGACACCTTATTTTTTAAAAATGTTTTCTTAAACTTAAATCATTTGCTTAACATAACACTCCCCCCTCCCCAACCTGGAGCCATGTAGCCCGCACCTACAGCCATCCATCCCCCCATCTATAAATTTCCAGGCCCAAACCAACTGCTGACAAATGACGCCTGCCCTAGACACCGTCGACTGCCGTGTAACTCGGAGTGTGTGAAGAGAAACGTCATGGTAGACACTTGCAGGCAAATGAACGACCTCCATGGTGCCGATAACTCACCTTTTAATGTCCCTGACGATGTGGTCTGGACCATCCATTGTCTGCCCTGTTACACCCTCTGCCTGGTCCTTGCTTGCGGTGATTTACTGGAAATTTGAGAAATTCGCTGCGACACAAGAAAAGAAAGAAAAAAAAAAAGACAGCTAACGTCTTTAAACCAATGTTCACTCTTAAAAACCCTTATGAAGAGAAGTTAACTCTGTTGAAACTCTATTAAATTTGAGAGGTGTCTTAATAATTTTTTTCTTCCTCCCCCTCCCTTCCCTCCACCCTCCCTTTCCTCCCATTCATTCTACCTGAGACCGCTGGAGTCGTAAATTTATGAGTCCCTCGGTAAAACGATCAGGCATGTTCACTTGGGGGTGGGGTATTTCATGGACCACTGGGGGGGGGGGGGGTATTTCATGCTGATGAGATTCCACCGCCACCAAACACAGAAATTTGTATAAAATAGGCATAAACCAGCAAGCGGGCCACTGCGTTATAACGGGGATGGACGCTGTTTTTAAACGATTTATCGACGTAACTGAAGGATTTAAGTGATTAATTTTTTAAAAAGTTTTCGTTTTTTAACGCAAAGTTGGAGGTGCCGGCCGGAGAGGGGGGGGTGATCGCTTTGACAGCTTGGGGCTCTAAGCTGTGGCGTTCAAAATTCTGTCAAACTATATTTATATTGATAGAAAAATTTTTTAAATTAAATTAAAATACGCAAAAATGTTCTGGTATGGTTTTTTTAAAATCAAGCTTACCAGATAAGGTTTACAGCAACGGCCACGAGTACCATCCATATGTGAAGGTTACTGGTAACAGACATGGGTAACCGAAAAACAAGTGACGGTCATATGTATAGGGCTTATGTTACAGAAAAAGCGCCCAAGAAGAATTTCAAGTGAAATATAAAAATAAGGGATGCTGCAATTAACGATTAATTAATCGAATCCAATTAATTCATAATTTAAATTTGTTGTCACTTGCATACTTTTTCCTCGTATATTATTTATTTAGACGTTCATACGTGAACAAGAGAGGTTTTTCTTCCTTATTTCTTAAAAAAGCAGAACGAATTTGCTGTGTTACATCAAAAAATTTCGGTGTCATGGAATTACCGCGACTTAACGGATCTATAGATGCGTAATAAAATTAATAGATTAATCAATTTTTTCCCGAAATATCATCAAAATATTGTTCATCAGCCCTAATTAAAACTTAGTTTTAAAAAACATGGAGGCAAAGAATGATTTTATGGTATTTCATGTTATAAATTATAATAATGGTCTCATTTTTTATCATCTAATTAGTTCTAATTAAACCGACTGCTGTTTTTGTACTGACAAGCAATCGTTTAAACTGCAACAAGGTCCTTGTTACTGATTCAAGGTATGATATCCATGGATGAAACGTTTAAGCTCTACCTGAGTCAACTTTTCTGGAAGCAAGAATCAAGGGGTGTTTTATCAGCCTTCTTCCCCCCCCCCCATGTTGCCATATCTAAGACCCCCCCAACCTTGATTTTTTTCCATTTGCCCCCTCACCACCCGCCTCAAATCATAACACGGTAACCGACTTGTCAGAGGATTTCTCGGTCATAAGCGATTCTTGTCGCCTGGGCTTTGAAGGGATTAGATGAGGGCCGGCTGAAAGCGGCGGGTTCTATTCTATACCCTCATAAAAGTGGATTAAAGGACTAGGTGGGGATTAACCCCCCCCCAACCCATCCCATCCCCGCCCCGCACACACACACAAATCCAAACACTGAGCGGTTACTGTAGTAAGGCAGGCGGACGGAAGCTCCACTGCTGGATTCTCACGATAAATTAGCGGCTGTGGAAGACGTCGACATGTGATGGGGTAAGGCCAGGGGAAAGTGAGTGGGGGATGGGGGATTAGGGGAGAATTTAATGGCATTATACATGCATAACATGCTGGGTGGGCCCGGAAGTGGTTGTGTGAATGTTTTATCCCCAGTTTCTTTTTTTTTCCTCCCGATGGCTTACACCGCATTACACAGATATTTCCGGCTTTAATTTTTAAATATGTTGAATGACTATGAAGGGTTTGTGCAAAGAATATATAGAAATAATCGGATATACTTACCATACCCATCCAAACCAAAGGAAAATGTATGGGTAACTGACACGGAAAGATGTTTCAATCCTTCTCGGAGTCTTTTCCTGGCGCTGGATACAATCATATTTGGATACGGTTGGCCGAGCAAAAATGTTGATTCAATTCAAAGTCCTATTCAGGGTATCTAAGAAATGCTATTGACCACGTAATTGAGACACATAGATATATCTAATTATGAAAGCCTGCTGGACAATTTAAGGGACTAGGTACATAGAAGTCAAGGAATAGATATTGACTAGACTTAAACTTTCCCACCCCCACCCCAAAAAATATTTTTTCACCCATATGGCTCGGGAATCGTCATTTGAGCAAATGAAAAGTAATATCAATTTTGGGAAATGTGTTGATCGGTTGATCGGATGATTGTCGCTCGTTTAGGACGTAGCATTAAAAGTTTAAACTCTATCTTCCCCCTCCCTCTTTCTCCCTTCTCTCTCTCTCTCTCTCTCTCTCTCTCTCTCTCTCGCTGTCTGTCCCCTCTCTCCCTCGCTCTTAACACAAAAACTCTATATGATACGGTCCCCTAACTCCAACTAACCAATTATAGGATTTTTAATGATATGAACTTTGTTAGCTGGTCATTTGATCGACATTTGTTTGGTTGAACGGAAATCTGGTTGATCAAAATTTATAATAATGCTGTGTATTTGTCGATCAGAGAGTAGTTTCGATTGAGAAATAGTTAAATTAAAAATTAAAGTTCTAGTTCAGGAGTTAAAAAATAAATCATAAACTGTAACTGTTACAAATAATCGTTCACTCTCTGTGTTAAAATACTGTTAGTTCGGGACTCATCAACTGTCATAGTAACACGCGAGTGATTCATTCCCAGTTGTCGCCATTAAACCTGAATCACAATGAACATGATTGCACCACAGCTCCGGGCCCTAATTTTTTTAAAAATATTTTTATTTTAATGGAATGGCATGACGTCATACCTACACAAAGCTCCAGTTTGAAGACATGGGTCAGGTCACGAGTCAGTCACAGACACACACCCCTATCTGGGGCGGCCGTTGACTCAGGTTATACCTCACACACAGCAACACATACCTCCACACGCACGCCGTATCTAATCTATAATATGGGTTCTATGTCATAACTCGTCTACATAACACAGCACTAACCAGACTGTATACGTCTGCATTGATTATCGGTAAACACAAATAGACTTCAGGCGATCGTCTGGGTATTTGTAATCGTAATCGAAGTCGGCATACGAGATCGGAGTCTGCATAATATACCCCTGATCAATAATGTTCTTTTGTTGTTTTAAGTATTTTTTTTTAAAAAAAAGAACCAGTAACTTAACGCCAAAAAACAATATCCCCGACACAAAATTGTCAGTGGTTTTGGAATTTTATACTAAAATTAGTTTCAGAATCATCATATTATTATAGAATGGAATCGATGGGAGATGTATACAAAAAATATCTTAATTGCCCATGAGAACAAGTAATGTAACTGCATCTCCTGAGATTTCGTTGGTAAATATTTTTACTCTTACATAAACAGCAAATAAACCATTTCATTTCATCCAATAAGTCTTACAGCAAGTCCGTTTCTTAATCAGAAAAGGTATTGGAATTAAGGAGAACGGTCAAGATTGTTCCTTCTATTCGCTTGCGTTACCGCTGGAGTTTAGTTATTTTGTTTGGAAAAGAATACCCCAAAATCGATATGAAATAGGAAACAAAAACATTTAAGTCTATATGAACACACACAAAAATATTTTTAATTCTAAATAATTTTAAAAATTATATTAAGATTTGTTTAACATTACGATACCAAGACAACCAAAACGTATACATTTATTTAATAAAATTTTACCGGACAACATATTTCTAAACGAGTTTGCACAATAAATCAAGGCACAGTTAGATAGATTTTTTTAAAATATCTATACATATGACAATCGTACGTAATTACAGGTTAAAGATGACTGGGAAACTTTCCGACCGACTCTAAACTGATTGGCCGTGTGTGGTGTTGGTAATCTAATAAATTTCAACACCAAAAGAGGTATGTAGGATTTTTAGGTTAAAGTTTAAGTTTAATAAACTATTATTTATTGAATTTAGTTTGTCATTTGCGTCTCAGTAATTTGATTTTAATTTTTTATCATCGCCAGCTCAGACTGACTGAGCGGCGCCAATATGACATTTGAAAACATGTTTAATTGTAAACTACCGAGACAAAACAATCTAACAAAATGGTATGGACGTTGGCTGACATAGTCTGTCCTGGCCTGTTATCCCGTTACTTGGTGTCACATGCGTTTGTCACACGATCACAGCGGCCGGGGTGTCGCCGTTGCTCTGTGGTGTTGTCATAACATCGACCGCAGCTGCACCAAGATATGGTCACGTTTCTTACGGGGGCCAGGTCTCACGGCACTGCGAGCATGGCAGTGATAACATGGACACCTAGCCGCATGATGACATAGAGGGGAGGTCATTGAACCATCGGCGCGTCATATGAGGAAGGCGTCATGAAGGTGGCCTATAAATATGGATTTATATTTATAGGGGCAGGGGCAATGGCAGTTGGCATATAGCGGAGAGAGGGGGATATAATAATTTTGTAGAAGGTGTCTATACATATTGATTTATATCTAGGTCAATGGCAGAGGGTAGAAGAAAGTGGGTGTTAATTATAATAACTATATATAGCAGGTGTCTATAAACTGATTCATATCTTGGTCAATGGCAGTGGGTATATAGAAGGAAGAGGGTGTTAATTATAAGAACTTTACATAGCACGTATCTATAAACGGATTCATATATATCTGGGTCAAGGGCAGTTGGTACATAGAAGGAAGAGGCTGTTAATTATAAGAACTTTATAAAGCAGATCTTATCTTATATGTTACAGACGCTCCTTCTGTACAGAAGATTATTGCGTCCTACGTATTTCTATGGTTTGTGTTTAGTCCTGTATTCTTACTAGAGTTTTAAAAGATGATAAAGTGGTGGCTTTCCTGGTTTCTTCAGGCAACCCATTCCACGCCCGAATACCGGACGGAAAGAAAGAAAACTTGTATGTGTTTGTTCTTGCATATGGAATAAGAAAGGTGTTTTTGTCTTTATGTCTATTTGAGGGTTGTATTAGGTTTTCTTTGTGTTGTATTTCTAAATTAGAATTAATTGCCTTATGTATAATTACTAATTTACTCTTGGTTCTTCTATCCTCTAGATGTCTATAAACCGATTCAAATCTATAGGTTAAGGGCAGTGGGCATGTAGTATGAAGAGGGTGTTTTACTAAATTTTTGTTTCCGCCACTGAACTCGAAAGACAACTTGCAGAGAGCAAGTGTCTCTCTGACAACACCATCACACACCCTAACCCCGGCCTACAACCGTTTTTGACCCTTTGGTAGTGGATGTCAAAATACCAACTGCTATAATTACAATAGACTTTGCCTCTTACTGGCGAAAACCTATTATTAGTACAACTCTAACATCCGGGTTTTTAACCCTGACAACATGTCAACAATGATGCGCCACTAGAATAGTATGTGATTGTCAGAAAAGTATCAAGAAGACTAAAACTTGTTTAAGAACAATTACTTAATATTTTACAACTAAATTTTTCTACTGGATGTAGTTATATATTTTTGAAGAATGACATTTTGTGAAATATTCGATGCTTGCGCAGTAGAAACCAATAAATGACTCTTTATTACACGTGGTCAAACAGTGCCTCAGCCAGCGAAAATTTCAACCACACGTGATTTACGCGTAAAATAGGATAGACATTCAATAAGCGGAAATATAAAACTTTTGTCAACATGACTAAAATATAAAATTATAAGAGAGAAAACGTATTGAGATTAGAAAAACGTTGAAATACCCATTTTGGCCTTTTTTATTATATTTTTATATTTTTTTATATTATTATTTTTTTTTAAATTACAATTTATTTAGGTTGATGTTGGCAATTTTTTCTGGGCTTTGGGTTATTTTATATTTGGAATTATGCTCTGTGACATTGAGGTCCTCAAGTGCTAATCCGTGAAATGACTCACCATTGCTGTTTTATTAAAATTTGTCAGGTATAACAGCTGCTCGCGCTGATATGTGCAAACAAACATGCCAGAGGTTCAAGCCTTATTTCTTTTAACTTCTCCTCTTCAGGAAATTCACACAGAAATGTTAATTTTGTGACGTACACGAGAATAAAACCTCTGCGCATTCTGATTTGACACTTTTTTTTCGTTGAACAGATAAACTTCATTGAACGAAATTTATCTGAACACGTGATCAGAATGATTTTTTTTATTACACTTTAGCATCTCTCTTCTGTTTTTCACGCAATTATGATTCCAATATCTCTTAATTGATTCACGTGATTATGTTCTAAAAATGGTGATCTTCTATTAAACTCATTTCTTTTAATTCAATTGTAAGCTATTGATTAATCCCCCTTTTGTATAGTGTTTATAGGAAATCTTAGTTTTACCAGTAAGATTATGCAATTTCCCAATTTTTTTTAATCGGTGAGGTACGCAAACCTGCTACGTGACTACCATCTATTTTCTCTTGAAAATGAGTGCGGCCAAAAACTCATTGGAATCCCTTTCTCAGAACTGAAGATACAAAATGGTACAAATATGGAGATTGTATTTAAGCATACTGGCTTTTCGCCTGAATTTGCTAAAACACAACATTTTTTTAGCTTGAGGCGTACTCCTTTCGCTACTGTACCGTTCCACCATCCGCCGACATTCTAAGTTCGTTGGTCTTATATAATCTATATATATAATTCTCCTCATGGTCCAACCATGCCAGACACCAATCAACCCCACCGACCAATCAGCTGGCAAGAAAAGGTAGTGCACAGAGTGGGGGTCATCAAGACCAACGATGCGTTCAATTGAGGTAAATTACTTTGTTCTTTCAGTGTAGTGGTTATTACATTCACCTAACACGCGGAATGTCGTAGGTTCAAGCCCCAGCTAAGACATTACTTTTTTACTTTTAAAAATGTTTGTGTTTGTGCCCGTTCATTTCCCACTTTCTTTTCGAACATGACTGCGCGACACGGCTATGAGGTTTGTTTTGTGCCCTTTACCTTTACGCGCAAAACATTATATTAGCTTTTGCCATGACAATAAATAAAGCACAGGGCCAAACGTTCAAAAAGATATGTCTGTATCTTCCAGAACCTGTTTTTAGTCATGGACAATTGTGTGTTGTTCTCTTTTTCATTCACTCACAGTCGTTTGCCTAAACCCACCCAATTTGGACAACAGTGTTTTTCATGAAGTCTTCACATCCATTAATTATTACAGTTTGCTCCCTACCCAAAAGGAAATCTTGCATCCAGTGATGTAAGGGACTTGAGATTCAAAAATAGTTAAGTTTGTTTTGTTTTGTTTTTTGGTCCGTCTGCAAAGAGAAAAAACTATTGTGCAAAGTTGCTCAGCATACATTTTTTGTGCAACATTTTACAAAATTTACTTCGCGATAGTTCTAAACTGCTGCGGGGCGTCAGTCCGATGTGTTTGCGACTGCTGTGCAACCTCGCAGTGAACATTGCCGCCGACCCCTTTTTTGTGGAGGGATGAGGTTAGGAGTAGAACTGTAGCTTGGTCTCGGTAACTAATAATTCCATGTTCCAGTCGAATGTAGCCGTCAGGAACTTCGTAATAAAGATGACCACCCCCGTCCCTTTCCTTTGTCCCTTGCTCACCTACAATTATAATAGAAATAATGAAGAAATTTATAAAAGGGGAAAGAGCCAAACATTTTTTAAATTAAATTTTTATTGTAATAGGCAGCGGCAAAAGCAAAAATTCGAGTGTAAACAAATACGGTTTTGTGACCTAACATGACTTCCGTGTCGTGGTGCCCTTCTCTTTGATTGAGTTTACGCTTTAGGTTAAACTTTGGTCTTTTCAACTGCGTGTTTACATCGCACAACCTGCCTGGTGGTCATTTGGTGAAAGTATGTTGACTTGTTCGGTGACATTGGCGTCAACTTTTATTTACTATTGTTTGTAGATGTATAGCATTTTTATACATCGTCATGTAGTTATTTGTGTATGTGAGTAAATCGTACCTTGAGAATGTAGAAGTTTAAACTTATCCTATCTATCTATCTATCTATCTATCTATCTATCTATCTATCTATCTATCTATCTATCTATCTATCTATCTATCTATCTATCCGTCCATCCATCCATCCATCCATCCCTCTATCTGTCTATCCGTCTGTCTATCTATCTATCCGACTATCTGACTATAGTTGTATCAGTCTATTTGTTAATCTGTCATGTCTGTCTGTCTGTCTCTCTGTCCGTCTGGCTGGCTGCCTGCCTGTCATTCTGTCGGTCTAACTGTCTGCCTGTTGATCTGTCTTTTGCTCTTATCTAAAGGCGTCCTCTAACAAAATTCTCATTTCTTTTATACTATTTCCGTTTTTTAAAGAATAAATGAATGAATCCTAAGTGTTTTTCCGTATAATGATTTCCGTTTGTTGGTCAAACATTCCTGCTCATATTGTCCCAAGCTAGCTGTCAATAATCTCGTGGTTTTTTTTCAGCTCTTCCTGTATACAAGGATCCACTTAGCATTCTATTTGCTATTGTTTGTATAGTACTTTTGTTTGTCTCAACCATTCGTAGCATTGGGTTGGGGAGGGATGAAAATTATCAATGACATTTCTACTGAAAATCACATTTTTATTATTATTATTTTATTCAATAATTATTTTTTTTAAATTATCGTTCCGGGTTAAACACAAAATTTCTTAT
The DNA here is from genome assembly GCA_002072015.1 of Radix auricularia. NCBI lineage: Eukaryota > Metazoa > Mollusca > Gastropoda > Lymnaeidae > Radix > Radix auricularia. The sequence continues at coordinate 162,246 of MUZC01004686.1, read as the reverse complement.
TATTTCAAGGGAAAAAAAATTAACAGAGAAAAAAAAACGAAAGCAAAACAAACAATGAAGGAACAGGATATCCATACGAACAATTTCTACCAATCGGTTATCGAGTGTTACAAGTGTGACGTGTCGCTTTCTCTGAATGGGATGTAGGAGCAGATCGTTTTTTTCCCACACCTCTTCATCTCTGTGGACGAGAGCCCCTGATCAACGTATTGACTGGACTGTGGACGATAAAAGACACAACATGAAGTCATGGTCTGTACCCGTCGTCTGCCTAGTCGTCAGCTTGCTGTGTGGTATAGAGGAAATGTACCGTTCAATTATTTGTTTCCGTCCACTGATGACGTGACAAATCACTGTTGTATCCTGTAGCTAAAAAGTGCAGTGAGGGGGACAAAAAACTTGTGACGTCGCTCCTGCTATTTTGGGGGGATTCGGAAATGGATTGAAGACTAGGTGTGGGGTGATGGGGGGGTCAGGGGGTGTCAGTTTTATGAGACCGAGTGCATGGTGGATGAGAAGTCACTGACATGGAAGGTTGACCTTGGGAATCAAAGCCCCACTCTTCCACCCCTCCCCCCAAAGCGTGTGGGTGACATTTATGTTCATTGTGATAATCCGACGGAACTCAAGTGTAAGGTAGCAGATAGTGCATTTCTCAATCGGTCGTCCATGGTTTATTCGAAGGTGGGTTTCGATCCGCTAAAAGAACCCATTATTTTAAAATTTGATTATTTTTATTTTCATTCGCAAAGTGTTTTATCCTAAAATGAAATAAATGGTAAATTTTTTTTAAAATTTTTTTTTAACAAGTGGGTTTAGGTTTTTACCATTATATTTATATATGGTTCAGCCATGCCGGAAACCAAGCAAGCTGTCTAACCCCACCGACCAATCAGCACGCAAAAAAAAAAGTTAGCGCAGAGGGTGGAGGTCATCGAGACCAACAATGCGTTCACTTGAGGTTAATTACTTTGTTCTTTCAGAACAACAGAATAGAATGTATTTCGTAGTGTAGTGGTTATTACATTCGCCTAACACGCGGAAGGTCGTACGTTCAAGCCCCAGCTAAGACATACATTTTTTAATTTTTAAAAATGTTTGTGTTTGTGCCCGTTCATTTCCTACTTTCTTATCGAACATGACCTCGCAACACGGCTGTAAGCTTTGTTTCTTGACATTGGCAGAGTAACTTCGTGCTCTCCGTTGTGCTCAGTGACAGAAAAGTAGTCACTCTCTCCTCAACAATTAATTTCATAAAATATCACCTGTCACTAAATCATTAGCGGCGAATGCTACGACCAGGGTCGGCTAGTTGAATATATTCAATATGTTCAATATATTCATCGTATTTTCGGATTTAATGTGCAAATTTATTTCTTCTTCTTCTCTATTGTTATTTTTAAATTAAAACAGTGAATGACAAAGTGATTTCCTAAAGAATGTAGATGAATTATATTATGATTTCGCTCGTTTGTTAAATTCTTTCTTAGTTACGCGTTCCACATACAAAAAAATTACGATGAGAATAAATTAAATTTTACATTTCTGAGCAAACCACTGATCCTTCATTGTTTAATTTCTGAATTAACGCCTTTTACATTAAGTCTTATCTACATTTACAGCGCTAAAATTTTATATTTTTTAAAATAGAAATGTAAGGAATATTGAAATATGGGGGATCGTGGAGAGGTATTGTAAAAGCTTTACCTTTATTGCATTGTGCATTAATCGTGTTCATGCCAAATGGAATGAGCTTACGGCTGTTTCTACCTTCTTAAGCTTTGTAATGCTTATTGAAATAATTAGCATCCAAAGTATTTTGTTAACTAAGATATTTTCTCTTTCTTTTTTTTTTATTCCCCAAGTCATTTTTCAAAAAGTCTTTGAAATTCTGAAATTTGGTGAAACGCGTTTTAATATCAATGGCGTAGCTAAGGGGATGGGGTCCAAATTCAAAAGTACTCCTTAGTCCCCACTTGAAGGTGGCCCCTAAATGAGTGTCCGAAAAAAATCATTGAATCATTGAAAATTACGCCAGCGCCATTTATGCAGGCCCTCCAGAGCGGCCAAGTCCTCCGGGCCTCAAAATCCTTAAGCGGTAGCGCGCCGGACTATCGAACTGATGCAAAAGAGAGCCATGGGTTCGAGCCTCCGTGCTGTCAAGGCTCCCGGGGCATCGTGCTATCAACACAATCCCCTGCTCCTTAATGGTGGCATAATGAAACTTGTGAACGCTACTTGACCTGCCCAAAAGTCCGCCGTGTACTGAAAAGGGGGTTATTTAAATATTACGCCACCACCATGTATGCAGCCCCCCCCCCCAAAGAGGCCAAGTTCTCCGGGCCCGTAAATACCTAGCTACGCTATATATATATATATACTACCTGACCTATAACTGACCTACAA
>MUZC01004686.1:140658-159777 GCA_002072015.1 Radix auricularia | reverse complement strand
CACCCCACCCCAAACCCCCACCTTCAAACTCTTTGCAGTTTCAGATCTCCCACACAAACTACACCCACTATTAAATAATTGAAATGTTTCAACACATCGTATCGTGGCGTGGGAAGGCGTTGTTTAATGCAGTAACCTTTGAATCAATTAGGAAACTTATCTGGAAATCGAAGCTCAATAAAGTCCCCCCACGCTTCGCTTTCGATTTGAGCTAAACTATGATGGTTTACAAGCCAAAGAACTGATGTTGCGATAAGTAAAGTTTATTAATCTTTTGAAGAAAAAAAAAAATGTGTATTTTAAAATAAATATTTTTTAAAGGCGTGGGCGGTGGTATTTTCCATTGACATCATTTGATGAAATTCCGGATTCATGCAGTCTCTTTGTTTTAAAGCATGAAAGAACAATTTTATTTTTTTAGGTATGGGGGTGTGTGATGGTAAAAATAACAACCAACCTTTGACGTCACATTAGGTTATCTTTATTTTGTATCTTGAGTATCACGACTCTTGATACATATTATCTAGAGTTTATAAGAAGGGGTGAATTATTGTTTTATACTCTAATAGACTATAGTGCAATAAAAGCTTAAAGTGGGCAAAAAAGTAAATATTATGTAGTTTTTGTTTTTCATATAAATATCTGTTGAGCAGTCGCTTTCAAAATTGATTTAGCCTTTTAACTTATTAGAATTTTTCTATTTGAAATACACGGGACTATTCAGCCTGCTTGTTAATGTCCTTTTGTCATCTCCATTATCACTAGTTTAGAAGACCAGAAAATATTGAATTATCAACATTCTTCATTTAGTATACAAACCTTACGTTATCTAGACTCTTAATGTAGTTTAAACAATCAGAAATTTTCTATATTTTTACTTCTGTATATAAACGCTGATTAATATAAAATATTACAATTAGGGCTGGTACTGATTTTAGTTTTTTTCTGATAAATCGGGAAAAATTTAATCGATTAATGTCAAATAATTATATTATTATGAATCATTTATAGTTATCGTTAAGTCACGATTCATTAATTCGCGAAATCGGTTAGGTAGCGGCAATTCCATTATGCTTCCGAATTTGTGCCCCAGACTAATTAATTAATAAACCGTTAATTTCCGCAGCCATAATTACAATGAAACCATTATGTTATCTCAAGTTTTATATTCGTATAAATACATTGAGTTATTAAGACTCTTACAATACTCTGGGAATTTTAGGTTATCTATTATAGATTTTTACATTAGTCTATAGAAACATTGAGCTATCTAAACTATTTTATAAGTACACACAAACCATGAGTGTATTTAATATAGAATATTTAATAAGCACACAGACCTTTAGTTATCTTAAGTCTTACATAGTATACAAACCCTGAGTTATCTGGACTTTTGCATCAACTAACTCGAGTTACCAAGATTCTTACATTATATGACACAAAACTTCAGTTTTAGCTGTAACGACTTTTACCTTATTTATTAGTAGACAAATAATTAGTTGTCTTCAAGCTTAAATGAGTAAATAGTATACAAATATTTATATATCTTGACTTTTACATTATAATTAGTATAAAAATATTGAGCTTTCGTTACCCTAACAATATAATTTGTAAACAAATATTTAGCTATCTCTAGACTTGCCTTATAATTAGTATGCAAACATTAAAATTTGTTTGTCAGCTGTATATTATTCGCACATGGTGTTGACAAAATAAAATGCATAATAACCCAAAATGGATGTACACACGTTCATCCACATCAGGTGTCTCCAAACTACGGCCCGCGGCCAGAGGCAGCCCACGAGGCCCCTTATCCGGCCCTTGGAGACCTTTTAATCTCCATCAAAAATACTAGATTTACCTGTATTTTAACACACAAGTTAGTAGTTTGGGGTTAGTAGTCGGTCCCCAAGAGTTAATGCGGCCCTTCGGCAGAAAAGTTTGGAGACTCCTGATCTAGATGTACATGACTTTACCGGACGAACACGAGTTAAAAGAATATAATCGAGTTCCGTCATGCTATCGAGTTGCCTCCCCCCCCCCCCAGGATGCACACAATCTCCCCTTATTGTACGCGAGTTTCCCACCGGTTCACGAGTTCCCGAGATTGGCACACATACCAGCCCCGTTCCTCACATCCCATGGGCTATAATTTAATTGATGTAAACATTTAACTAAGGTACATCTAGAATTCAACAACGATGTAAATTTATTAAACATTCATACACGATATAAGATTGATGTGGGCGTCTTGGGGCATTTGTGTTTGGTATCTTATCATCTGGGCCAGAAAATGTAAACAAAAAATAGTACACGAGTGCACGAAGGTCCTATTCGTTTTATTTTTATTCGTGGTATTTAGTATTGTAAAGATTCTGTTTGATAACATTTAAATAAATCATTTACATTAACTTCACAGTCGTCTCTCTCTCTCTCTTTCTCTCTCTCTCTCTCTCTCTCTCTCTCTCTCTCTCTCTCTCTCTCTTGGTCTGTCCGTCGGGCGCAAAAAAAAGTAAAAATGACCCACTTTCCGTCATGCTATCGAGCTGAAATTTAGCACATAGATTTGTGTCACCCAACAATGCATTGTTTCAGAATTTCACTTTTAGTTTATTTCTATATAAATGTATAGAAGCAATCTGTTGTTGACATCCATGTGTTTGCTGGAGTTCAGTTTAACCATCGGTGACCACACCCGCAGCCCCACACGTCCCCTGACAGTAAGGGGAGTTAAGTCACGTTTAGTCTGTAAATGTTTGTCGTGCTGTGCATATTATTTTGAATATAATCAATACTTTTAGTTCTGTCTCATATATAAATTTTTATAAAGGATTCATATTCGAAAACTTTGTTTTTACAGGTTGTTTTTAATGTAAAGTAATTTTAAATATTGTCTATGGTTGTAAGGGCTCTGTCGATGCTGAGATGGTGCTTTAAAAATTATCTCAGTTTCAAAGCTACACATTTTCTGTCAAATAAAAAGTTGACTTCAAAATTACAACGAAAGTGATCCTTATCCCTTCGCTTCTTTTGTGGGGAATTATCACAACTCCGGGGGCCGCGGTGGTCGAGTGGCAAGCGCGCTCGATGGCGCTCCGATGGTCACGGGTTCGAATCATGTCATGGGAAGCTAGGGACTTGCTCCCGGGGCCTAGGGCGTCCCCGAGTTCCACCCAGCTCCAAATGGGCGAAAAGCGGCGGGGTAATGCGTGGAACCCTCAGCCGTGGCATGTGACCGCTGCATCACTTGCCAAACACAACTGCTGCCTTGCAGATGGTCTTGGCTGACCAAAGGCTATGGAAGCAAATCCAGAAAATACAGCAGGCTGAAGTCGGAGATCACGGGCCAATTGGCGCAAAACTCGTGGCACGCAAAACTCAATATTCAATATTGAGAACGAAGAAGAAGAAGAAGATCACAACTCCATTTTCACTTGTAGGCGTAGATTTGTTTATATTAATACTTATGGAGATTTCTTAAATTATTTTATTTCATACAATAACCTGATACAATAACCTATGTGTATACATAAAACTGATACATAAAGGTAATAAATATGGGTGATACATATATGTGATACATATAGCTGACACATATAGGTGATACATATAGGTGATACATTTAGGTGATACATAGATGTGATGCATAGAGAGTGATACATACAGCTGATACATAATAATTAGGTAATGAATATGGGGCTCAGATTTGTAAGCATTATTTATAAATTGGTTGTTTTTTAAAATTGTCTTAAAATTTTGACGGCATCTTTTTCACAAATAAAAGTAACGAGCTACCTATACATATAGATCTATGAGTATTTTCTTTTCAATGAATGTTATATCTATATCTTAAATCTATCTTAAATCTTTCTTCTCGTTAGCCATTTTGGAATCAATAGGTTGCCTGCAGAAGTCATGAAAATCAACACACTTTTACCATTTAAAGTAAAAAATGCAATTAATAAACCATGGACATGCGTAGGACGCATTATACTTATTATAGAAGAAGCCAACAAGGTAAGAAAATTAAAAATATATAATTTGTGCTGAGAGCTTTACTCTTAAAATTACAACCACCCACAGGAAATGGAGGCCCTTGGTGGAGTGAATTTTGTGTAATAGAAAAATAAATGATAAATAAGGAAAGATTCTTGTGCGAGGCCCCCACTAATGATGAGACTAATCGGAGGCCCTGGGCGTTTGCCTAGTTTGCCTATGTCTAAAGCCGGCCCTGCCTCCCACAACCACACACTGTATTATATATAATATCCGACATTTGAAAAGAATAGGCCCCTACAAATGTATGCAAAGAGTTGACACTATTTTAAAATGAGGGGTGAGACTGCAATCAGGCTTATAAAAAATTAAATGGAAAAGACGTAAACAAGGTAAGGGTTAACCTGACAGGACGTAACAAAACAGCGAACGTTACGTCCTGTCAGGCTAACCCTTACCTTGTTTACGTCTTTTTCATTTAAATTTTTGACACTATTTCAACTTCCCTCCATCCGCACCGTTTGGGAACCCGTGCTATTTTTGTATTAGATGCCCATTTCAAACCTAAAGGAGACTTTACGTGCTAACAATGACAAGTAGAGAGGATGTATCGTTGTGTGTCTCACATTACAAGGCCCTTTGTCTAAACGTTTTTTGTTACGTCCCAGATTAGGCTACACCAAGACTGCGTCATATTACGTCAACATATCTCGGGGTAGAACAGAACTGGTTTTGATAGTGGTGTGGGTTTTTTTTCTTCCTTTCTGTCTATTTTGTCTTTCTTAAACGTTTTGTCTCAGGGCCAGATTTTTGTCAGTGCACTAACTAAATGATGCCTTTACCAATGGTATAATGCTACAAAAAGCTGTGTGTTGAAATTTTCTAAGGGAGGTGTACCCAGTTTTGTTATTCCCCACTTCAGCTCCCCCCTATCTAACCGACAACCTTCCCCTGCATAATGCGAAGCATCGACATTTGCAGAGAAATATTTATTTCAATACGAGATTTATTAGACGGTTATCCAGAAGCTCGAAGAGAGAGAGAGAGAGAGAGAGAGAGAGAGAGAGGGGGGAGGGAGAGAGAGAGAGAGAGAGAGAGAGAGAGAGAGAGAGAGAGAGGGAGAGAGAGAGGGAGAGAGAGAGAGAGAGATATTTTAAAGTTTATAGACACACCTTATCCTTCTGAAGATCTAGTCCAGACTTTTGGTTGTCGTTCTCAAAGCCAAACCATTGTCACGTTTGTCATGGATGCCAGGGGTAAGAAACGTGTTGACAGATTGGATTTTCCGTACACATTTAAAATAATCCAAAATTGTCAATATGGGAATGTGAACATTTTAATTCAAAAGTAAATATGGTTCGAAACGTTGCGCCATCACCATGAAATGCCACGCAAGCTAGTATCTTCCGTTCATTTGTCCAGAGCTTTCCTACATGGCAATTATTCTTGACTGTGGTCTAATTAGGGCCAAAAAAAGACTGTTCATCATATGTATGTGTGTGTGGGGTGGGGGCGGCACTCATACACGCTAATAAATAAATCCTTTGAAATACGCCCTGTATTCAGGATCTATATACTTATGTTCATTTCAGCAACCCAACTGGTACTAAACGAATAGGTCATGTCACAGTTTATGAAATGTTCCTGCTTCTGAAAAGAATACAACTCTCCCAATTACAGTGCGACCCCGTCAAGACACGATTTGTCATCTCGCAAAATCGGTTAAATCGCGGTAATTACATAGCTCCCAATTTTGTAACGCAACAGCAATAAATAATACGTGCGTGTGATTTTTTCCGTGATTTATTTATTTCTGTTAGCCGTCGTAGTTGAAATTACTTGTTAATTTTTTTTCTTTCCAAAATGTCATTTTCGAAACAGCTGGAAAAACCCAGAGCCGTCTTTACACCATTGTGGGTCCCTAGGCAAATAAGTGGGCCCCTGAGCAAAGTAAGAGTGTTGGGCCCCTAGGCAAAGAAATGGTGTTGGGCCCCTGGGAAAAGAAATAGTGTTGGGCCCCTAGGCAAAGAAATAGTGCTGGGCCCCTGGGCAAAGAAATGGTGTGGGGCCCCTGGGCAAAGAAATAGTGCTGGGCCCCTGGGCAAAGAAATGGTGTGGGGCCCCTGGGCAAAGAAATAGTGTTGGGTTCCTAGGCAAAGAAATAGAGTTGAGCCCCTGAGCAAAGTGTGCCCCCCCCCACCCCAGAATAAAAAATAAAAAATAAATATACATATTATATATAAATAAACATATTCCCATTGGGCTCCTACGCTCGTGGGCCCGAGGGCTAATGCCCAACGGGCCTATGCGTGAAGACGGCACTGGAAAAACAAACATGTAAGAAAAATCTTAATTTTTAAAGAATTTCGGAAAGGTGCAAATCAAGCAGGTATATAGCTTAATTTAATTTTTAACATATATGTTATAGAAAAGAAAACACTTTTTTATATTTTGCATCCTCTCTTATCACTCAATAAGTTACACTGAAATATGTACCGATTGACGATATATATTTTTTCACTTAAGTTACGATTTCATTCATATGGAAAGGAACTACCACGACTTAACGGGGTGTCGGTTTGATTTCAGGGACACCTGCTCTATAACCCTAACAGATGCCCCACGTGTTTGTTACTCGCAATGTGCTTATACGCCACTCTATAATCAGACATATTTGTAACATTATCTGGCCCAAGGTTTTTATCTCAGCTTAAGACACACGATGACAATATAGATCTCAATTTTTCCAACAGTGGAGCCCAACAGGAAGGGCTGGGTGCGAGAGATGAGGAATGCCGGACATGAGAAATAGTCTTTGGGTGTAGTAGGTCTTGTGTGGGTGGATGAGACCTTGCGGCACACGTTCGTCATGTTCTGACCTTCACATATTTTTGTTTCTTGTTTCTTTGGCAAGAGGATATCGCTTTGATTATTTATTTATGTTTTTATAAAGATACTTAACGGTTTATCTGATAGGGGTACGGAAATAGTCACGACGCATGCCACACGTGGCACGAGGTTTATTTATAGATGACCCACTTCTATTTTTAGAACGTTCGATTGTATGCCCATGAAGAATATCAAACGCCAGGTGAGATACGAATGTCCATGGAGAAAGTAGGTGGGCCAAGAAAGATATAGCTATAGGGGTGTGGTTGCTGCGGGGGTGGTAGGACAGAAGGGCAGGTGGTCCTTGTTAATATGTTTGAAGATGGTCTATTGCAGTGGTCGACAAACTCGTGAGTTAAAGGAGCCAAACAATCAGCAGCAGGAAGATTAAAATTTTGTTTAGGAGTTAAATTTCTTGACACGAACACATACAGAGACATGCGTTTCGTTAGAAACTAAATAGTTAACACCAAATGCTAATAGATATACTACTATAAATCTTATTGAAAAAAAGTAAAGCAATGAATAAGAACTTTGCATCTGCTGGTCAAACCATAATTTTGGATGACTAGCCGTACGTACGTCTTGTTTCTAAATAGTCATGACAGGCTTGTGAGGCGAGCTGCGAATAACTGGCTTATGGTGTACTGGTCAAGAATATACGAAAGAAAATTATTAACTATTTATTTTATTGTAGTCATTATTTCTATTTAGGTTCAATCTAAAATTAGTGTCACTTTATCACCGCTTGTGTGGGGGAAGGGGGAGGGGAGGCGGCTCCACAAACCACCTCCAAAATTTTATAAAATAATTGCATTAACATTTTCTTAAAAATACTCCTGTAATTTCTTATCTTTGCACTAAAAAAACGATTTTAAAACACCTTGTGATTTCTTCTTATTTCTCCCTCTTTCCCTCTATCTCCGCCCTCCCTCTTCTCTCCCCTCTCTCTGTATAATGCTCAATCTACTTTCATTTCTAGCCTCTTTCGGAACATTTCTCACAAACCTTGTTATTCAGTATTTCTGTTGCTCTCCCAACACTTTCAACAATGAGGATATTTCGAAGCGTTCACTCCCTTCCCCTGTTGTGTCCATCTGTCATTGTATTTTATTAGATTTTTAACATTTTATTTTGTCTTAAGCGATTTTATTTGAATTTAATCGAATGGGTTCCTCGAATTATCACTTTGTTCTCATTTGTGCTATATTTATATTTTGGTCGGTCATCATATTTTTTTTCTCTTAAAATTATATCTTACATTACTCTTTTGTTTAATTCCTCTCCTCAAACTTTTTAAATTAATTCTATGCTAATTAGAAATCCCCCGCTATCTACTAGCCTACACGTGCATGTCCTTGTTTGACTGCCGTTGGTCGTAGTGGTGATTCATTCCTATTTTTTAAAGCCTATTTGGGTTATTTGCTCAAACAATCATCACCCAGGAATGTAAACGAATTAAACCAATTTTTAAAAAATATCAAAAGTCCCCACCCACATGTTGCAGGATTGGTCTACAGCTAATCAGATTGTTTACTTTAACAAAATTTAAATATAAAATGGTGAAGATTAAGATACAGAGATGGAAGATACAGGAAAACCTAAACAAATGATTTCCTTAAATTAATTAAAATCTTCTTAGTCATTGTATTGAAATTATAAATCACAAGAATGAAATAAGTAATTATAAATCAGAAAACTATTATAAGAGAACATAAATCATTTTCTCCCCCCCACCCACGATCCCCTCATTTTTTACTAAAAGACGGAGGGGTGTTTGTTTTTTTTCAAAGTGGCGGCTAATCTCTAAACAAGTATGTAATAACAACAATAATGATTTTTAAACAGTGTAAGGGATTATACGCATGCTAGTTACACGGTTGTAAATCTTGGACCCTCCTAGGAAACAATTCTTCTGCCCTGAAGAGCTTAAAAATGTACAACCTCTGCAATTTCAAGAGTGTAAGTGAAGAGGGTTTTTTGTTGCTGATACAAACACGCGAGAGTGGGGGTGTCGGAGAAAGGTTAAACAATACACCGAACGCCCACTCATGTCTAAATTGTTTTACTACCGCCGATCATGTTTTCAGACCGCCAATGATACACCGTTTGAGGAAGTGATTGTCAGTGGTCCTCACGGGGTGATCAAAGGACTATTTAAATCCCGGGTTGGAAGTTAGGCCTAAAAATAGTTTCATTTTCAGTTACATGCATTTGTGTTAGGGGTGGCCGAATATGGGTTTTTTACTAATTGCCGGATTCGGAGAGCTTAACCCAGATATTTACTGGATCCGGATGTCTCCACATTTAAGTGTAAGAGCTAAGGGGGTGTACTTTACCATTTTCTAATTATTTTTAGTATTTAATACTATTTATTAAAATATTTATTAGCCAACAAATGGAGAGAATAGGAAGTAGACATCAAGAGAATTGCCCATGAATGGAAGATCCTGGAGAAACTGGCCCCGGATAGATATGCCTGGAGGTCTATCGTAGGCGGCCTATGCCCGATGATCGGTGGATGTTCCTTATGAACGAGAAGGCTCAACAATATGGAGAGTATTTAATTTGCTATCTACAATGAAATTCTCTGACACTATCAACGTAACGATTAACATTTTACAATGAATTGAATGAAGGAACTTTAACAAAGTTTTTTTCTCCTGTACAACGCTCCCACCGTTGATTTTAAAATGGCGTTTTGGACGGATCGGCGATACATTAAATTCAGTCAAGTGATTCTGATTATATCACTAGTGTTATTTGAAGTAGCGAAGCCGAAGGCGAAAGTGATGTTGACAATACATCAGCTGATGAACCAGCCCCGCCCCCAGATAGTGCCTCGTAGAAGAGTTGGGAGGCCTAAAGTAGCTTCTACTGATACCAATGTAGCTTCAAATTGGACAGAAGCTGAGCTTGGCAATAAGACAGAGTTCAACTTTAGATTTGTACCAAAGAGAAACAAAAGGGTAAATTTGGACCAATCAAAGGAAATAGGTTGCTTTTGTACACTTCTAGATGCAGAAATTATTGATAAGCTGGTAGTGTCAATAAATGATTATGCTGCTTACAGGATGCAATTAAACAATCACACGCAAAAGGTATAATTTTCAAGATTGGAAGCTAGTTACTTCATTTGAAATTTTTCTAAATTTCTTGCAGTGATGGCAATGATGGGGATGGACACTCGCCTATTTATACGTGATTATTGGTCCTCACATCAGGGACTGTACACAGCCTGTTATTCAAAAATGTTTCAAACGGAACGCTTAGAAGCATTGTACCACTCGTTCCTTCATGCCTCTGAGGTTGGTGCAGAAAATAAATGTAAAATTGAGCCATTTGTCAACTCATTGATCCTCAATTATACGAAGGCTTTTACACCAGACCAGCAGCTGTCCATCGATGAGATGATAGTAGGATTCAAGGGAAGGTGGGCTTACAAACAGTTTAACCAGAGTAAGCCACACAAATACCACATCAAGAGCTTTGGTCTTGTGAACAGTGTGACAGAATATGTGTGTAATATACTTACATAATAACCATCCGTCTAGGGATAAAGACGATGGCATAACCATAAAAATATTTGGAACCCTACTCAGAGGAATTAGCCCTGGATCACATATCTTCGCTGATCGATGGTATACTACCAAAGCATTGTTAGACTACCTTCAGAAGGAACAGTTCTACTACACAGGAACTGTGCAGTTCAAAAGAGTAGGGTTTCCAAAGGAAATTTTAAAAGTTTTAAGATTGCGCATATGGAATCGAAATACTGGGTACACAATGACAGGTCATTGTTGTATTAGGTCTTTAAAGACAAAATAAACCCAAAAAAACCTGTCATTGTTTTTTTTCAAGTAAAACATTCGCAGAGAATGTTCCAGTTAAACATTCCATGAAACCCACAGTTGTAAATGAATACAACCAGTTCATGAATGGTTGAGACCGAGCTGATCAACTTCTGGGTTACTATGGCCAGAATAACCGGAAATCCTAAAAGTGGCAGAAAAAACTTTTTTTTCTGGACCATAGAGATCTGCACTGTTCATGCTTTTATTTTACGCAAGCTTACAAAACCAGAAGATCAACGAAAGAAAATAACTTTAAGAAAACTCAAACTGCAGCTTGTGGACCAGCTCACGGAATATGCTACAAACATTATTCCAGAGGAGGAAAACATTGGAATTTCTCGACCTGGCCGAGGACGTCCCTGGGCCATTGAAAGAAACATTGGAGCTAAACATGTGCCCGTCAATTACAAAAAAGGACAGAGTGTGCAATTATTTACTTCTATCTGTCCCTATCATATGACTAACAGTGGGCTCGGCACATCACTCTCAATCTGTGTCTTTTATGTCATCAGTCATTGTTTTGTGCTATTCGTGAGGATGCACTTTAATTTTAAATTCCCACGAACTGTTCAGAACGTTTATTATCGAGACAATAAAAAAGCCCAAACTTAAACGCCACTGACTAAACGATCTCTGATAATAGGGAACCCTTTAAAAGGTCCTGAACTGAAAAGCCTCTCTACACAAACTTTCACGTTCTAACATAAATTCTTTTAAATATTTTTAAAACAATACTATTTAAACTAAATCCATTGATTAATCGTTTTTCTACAAAAAAAACTCCGGTAATGTACAAGATATCATATCTTTACAGTCAGGAAGAGACAGATACGCCCCCACCCACGTCACAATCTATTTGAGACAGACACGCCCCAACCACGTCATAATTTCATTTGGGCAGACATGTCCCACCCACATCACAATCACTTTGAAAGAGACACGCCCCACCCACGTCACAATCTCTTTGAAACAGACACGCCCCCACACCACAATCTCTTTGGGACAGACACGCCCCACCCACTTCACAATCTCTTTGAAACAGATTCGCCCCACCCATGTCACAATCTCTTTGAGACAGACACGCCCCAACCACGTCGTAATCTCATTTAGGCAGACACGCCCCACCCACATCACAATCTCTTTGAAACAGAAACTCCCACCCACGTCATAAACTCTTTGGGACAGACACGCCCCACCCATGTCATAATCTCTTTGGGCCAGACACGTCTCACCCATGTCGAAACAGCACGTAAAATACACCCCACTAACACCACAATCTCTTTGGGACAGACACGCTCCATGCACCCACACCACCATCTCATCTCTTTGGGATAGACACGCCCCAGCCACGTCAAAATCTCATGTAAAACACAACCCACCCACACCACAATCTCTTTGGGACAGACACGCTTCATGCACCCACACCACCATCTCATCTCTTTGGGATAGACACGCCCCAGCCACGTCAAAATCTCATGTAAAACACAACCCACCCACACCACAATCTCTTTGGGATAGACACGCCCCACCCACGTCAAAATCCAACTTACACCACAATCTCTTTGGGACAGACACGCCATACGCACACCACCATCTCTTTGGGACAGACACGCCCCCACACCACAATCTCATCTCTTTGGGACAGACACGCCCCACCCACGTCAAAATCTCATGTAAAACACAACCCACCCACACCACAATCTCTTTGGGACAGACACGCCCCACCCACGTCACAATCTCATCTCTTTGGGACAGACACGCCCCCACCCACGTCAAAATCTCATGTAAAACACAACCCACCCACACCACAATCTCATTGGGATAGACACGCCCCACCCACGTCAAAATCTCATGTAAGACACAACCCACCCACACCACAATCTCTTTGGGACAGACACGCCCCACCCACACCACAGTCTCTTTGTGACAGACACGCCCCACCCACACCACAATTTCTTTGGGACAGACACGCCCCCACACCACAATCTCTTTGGGACAGACACGCCCCACACCACAATCTCATTGGGACAGACACCCCCCAACCACACCACAGTGTCTTTGCACTTGTCACTACCCACGCCCTCACCTCAACCTCTTTGGGGAAGTCCACCCTTTCCCACCCCAAGTCACAATTTCTTTTTGGACAGACACGCCCCACCCAAGCCACAATCTCAAAGGGCAGGCGCACCTTAGGTTTTCAATAACATGAGCAGCTGGTTTGTGGTTCATGTCCAATGTTTTATCTTTTGGTCCCATCGACCTCCAATTGACCACATAATCATTTGTATTAATTGTATTTACTCTTCTCAACGGTACGTAAAACAAAAGATACCCAAAGTTGCGCGCATGCGTCATGGTTAACCAGTATAGAGCATTGCCAGCTCTTACTAAAAATTAATGAGATCATTAATGAAATCAAATGAGATCATTCAGAGGGGTATTTTATCATTGTATTTTGTTACTTAATAGTAGGAAATAGTTACTGAAATACATAAGAAAATCAGAATTTTATAAATACAAGCTTTGGAGTTCAGATCTTCGCATCCTACATTTGGTCTCTCCCTCCCATCACTCTAGACTCCAGATCATCAACTCAGGAAGAAACCGTTAGCTGTATACTTATCATATACCTCCCTCTCAATGTTCCCACCACTGCCTCTCACTCAACGCCTCACAATACCTTCCATCTTTAGAAAGTTTCTGTCACCGCCTCTCCCCGCTGATTCCGTTTCTAAAAAAACCTCTCTAAACGCCTTTGTCTCTAACCTCTTCCCCCCTCTCTCTCTCCCTCTCTCTCTGTCTCTCTCTCTCTCTATCTCTCTCTCTCTCTCTATATATATATATCTATCTTTCTCTTGCTTGCACGCAGCCAATGCCAATCTATCTCCACTTCTCAATTTACCCACGCCCATACCTTCAATCGTTTCTTTCTCTCTTTTAATTTCTCCCCTCTTTCAAATTGCTGCAGTCATACTGTTTTTGTGTTTTTTTTTTAATAAATACTTTTTAGTACGCGATACTAGGAACACGCCAGTTGTTCAACTCAATAGTTTTTTCATTGCCTTGTATTTGGCATGTTTAGAAATCACCCGATCCCCATGTAAAACACGCCCTAATCTGTCTTTGATAATACATTACTTCTCGTCTCGGCCCAGGGATTTACCAGGAGAAATGACGTCATACCTAACGCGCGCAGTCGTTTCACACGTCCTGCAACCGATAAACGGAAGCGTCTCGAAGTCATTGACTCCTCTCTCAGTCACGCCTGTCTCGGGCGAGCTTTTCTTTTCAAGATCATTAAAAAAAACTTTAGGTTAGTTGTTACTTTTTCCCCAGCCTTGGAATTTGACGTCAGCAAGCCGTTTGAGTGACGTCATTTGTGGTTTCCTTCATGAAGTCACCGCTCTCCCGCCCCTTACTCTGGTCTGGCCGGTTAATTTTGCTGTCATTCGATTGGTTATAAGTTGGAAGGTGTTGTAGAAATAAATCACCTCTAACGTCCATTCAGAACCCTCCCCCGCAACGCTATTTGCGGCATTAGTATGACTCCCTTGTGATGTCATCATAGATTGCCGATCCAGAGTTGCCTGTCCCTGTGTGAAACGTTGCGTTCCTATATCGCATTTTAAAAAAAATTCTTATGGAGAATTTTAAAAAGGAAGTGAAGAAGGCCATTGGCTTACATCCATAATTGGCGGGAGATTTCCGATATCGCTAACTTGTTTCATTCGAGGAATTGAATTGATCAACGCCCATTTTATCAGAAAGATGTTTCGCCGGCTTGACGAAAGCAGACGTTGATAAATGTAAAGAGTGAATAATAACAAGTACATTTTTTAATACTAATCAGTATTTTTTTTTAAAAATGTTTTTAAGTTCTAGGAAAAGAAATATAATTTTGTCTTATGAAAGACTATCTGCTGATGAGAAACCCTGAACAGATAAAAACCTTTCTAGGTCTATAATAAGGAACTAGATACGATCCGCGGTGTAGCATACGCCGCAGACTTGCTCATAGATAATGCAAGGAACGGGGGGGGGGACAACGGACATAACACAAGCATGAAGAAATTAAAATAACGCCAGTGAATATGGGGGGGGGGGGCAACCTACGCATTATTGGTCTAGAGACATGTGCACTGCGGTTGTGATTACCTGCCCCCACCCTTCACCCTCTGCGGTTGTCAACCATAAACTGTGATTGGTCGACCCTAGCAAGGGTCGTTCGTCATGTATATTTTCTCAAGTCTGGTGCTTGTCCAAATTTTTGGTGAATTATAAATAGATTCTTCAAAATCCCCCCCTCCTCAATATCTTTCTGTCGTTGGACGGTTTAATCATGTCTGCATTTTGATTTTAAGCTGTAAACATTTTTCTTTATGCCAGATCCGTGTGAATAAGGTCATTAAAAAAGTCATTCCCCCCTTCTTAGTACTAGGGTAGCCCGTATATTTTAAATATTAGCCATTCTACCTCATATAGGCGCTGCCACGAAGACCTCCAGCTGGTAATACCTTAGGAATGCAGTTGACGTTCTGCCACAGCATCCCCCACCCCCCCCCCCCCCCCCCCCGAGACCGGTTAAAAATAGATGTAATAAACAGAGCATGAAACAACAAGGCGAACCAGGTCATGGCCGGTAATAAAGCTGTTTGTGCCAGGTGTGAGGGTGTCAACATATAGTCACCTACACGGCTTACGACTTGGCTCTCTTCATGGTACACGTGTTATAGCTGCACGTCCTTCACGCGTTAACACATACTTACATTTTACCATCTTAAACCATGCATCAACTCAGAATGCCGCAACTATATAGACAACATTCTTGTACTTTTTGCTATCATTGGGTATAAGTATACACCTAATGTTATATGAAGTTTGCTGTTATTATGCTTGGGTGAAAGCATTTGCCAACATGCTCAACGTTGGATTTATATTTTGTTAAATGATTTCGTTTAAACTCTAAAAACATCTTGTTAAATTACCAACATCATTTCAGCAGCTTTATTCTAATTAATTTTTTCATAGTGGTCCGAAATGTGATATTTCATCTGGTAGCTGACAAACAATGAAAATAGAACGGAAAGAATCTAACATTACTGGACTAGGGCGCCATTAAAAAACCAGGAACGAACGAGTGTTCCGCCGCGCATATATTTTCAGATTAGGACTTCTTTGCGTAGATATCAGTAGACGAAGGCTCTATTTAGACTAGGGCTACATTACATTGATTTTTTTTCAAAATATTGCTAAATCACAAGAACATGAATTGGCAATAGGTTCAATAAAAAAGCTGAATCGTTTTCCACGTCATCTCGATTTTCAAATCGGTTTGAAAACGAATTTAAAGTCTCACTTCTTTTCCTCAATCATTGATCTTGTATGCCCTCTCTCACCAAATGATCTGGTTTTCTTCCATCATCTTATCTTATCTTATATGTTACAGACGCTCCTTCTGTACAGAAGATTATTGCGTCCTACGTATTTCCATGGTTTGTGTTTAGTCCTGTATTCTTACTAGAGCTTTAAAAGATGATAAAGTGGTGGCTTTCCTGGTTTCTTCAGGCAACCCATTCCACGCCCGAATACCGGACGGAAAGAAAGAAAACTTGTATGTGTTTGTTCTTGCATATGGAATAAGAAAGGTGTTTTTGTCTTTATGTCTATTTGAGGGTTGTATTAGGTTTTCTTTGTGTTGTATTTCTAAATTAGAATTAATTGCCTTATGTATAATTACTAATTTACTCTTGGTTCTTCTATCCTCTAGTGTTTCAAGGTTTAATGATTTAACTAATGGTGTTACTCTTGTCAGTTTTGAATATTCTCCAGTAATGAATCTGGCAGCTCTTTTTTGTATTTGTTCTAACTTATCAATATTTTCTTTGGTGGATGGGTCCCATACTGAAGATGCATATTCTAGTATAGGTCTCAACCAACGAACTTGTATGTCCTCCATCAACCAACGATCGTGTGTGTCCTCCCTCAACAAAATATCTTGTATGTTTTCCCTCAACCAACGATCTTATATGTCCTACATCGACCAACGATCTTGTATGTCCTCTCTCAAACAACGATCTTGTATGTCCTCTCTCAAACAACGATCTTATATGTCCTCTCTCAAACAACGATCTTATATGTCCTACATCGACCAACGATCTTGTATGTCCTCTCTCAAACAACGATCTTATGTGTCCTCTCTCAAACAACGATCTTGTATGTCCTCCATCAACCAACGATCTTGTATGTCCTCTCTTAAACAACGATCTTGTATGTCCTCTCTCAAACAACGATCTTATATCTCCTCTCTCAAACAACGATCTTGTATGTCCTCCATCTACCAACGATCTTGTATGTCCTCTCTTAAACAACGATCTTGTATGTCCTCCATCAACCAACAATCTTGTATGTCCTCTCTTAAACAACGATCTTGTATGTCCTCTCTCAAACAACGATCTTGTATGTCCTCTCTCAAACAACGATCTTGTATGTTGTCCATCAATCAACGAACTTGTATGTCCTCCATCAACCAATGAACTTGTATGTCCTCCAACAAACACCGATCTTGTGTGTCCTCCATCAACCAACGAACTTGTATGTCCTCCATCAACCAACGATCTTGTATGTCCTCCATCAACCAACGATCTTGTATGTCCTCCATCAACCAACGAACTTGTATGTCTTCCATCAACCTTTGATCTTGTATGTCCTCCCTCAACCAAATATCTTATATGTCCTCCCTCAACCAAATATCTTGTATGTCCTCCATCAACCAACGATCTTGTATGTCCTCCATCAAACACCGAACTTGTATGTCCTCCATCAACCAACGCATCAACCAACGATCTTGTATGTCCTCCATCAAACACCGAACTTGTATGTCCTCCATCAACCAACGATCTTGTATGTCCTCCATCAACCTACGATCTTGTATGTCCCCTCTCATCAAACGAGCATGTAAAATTTCCCTCATTCAACGCCCCGTTGAAATTCTATAAACAATTATATAATAACAATAACTTTTGACCCCTATGCCTCATAACAAGTTTTAAAACATGTTGGCATGCTACTTATACTTCAAGGTTAAAGTTAATTTAGAAATTTAGTAGACATTATAAAACTAGTTGAAACCGCATTTTAAGCCCAAATATAATATAAAAATAAGCAAACGAGTTTAGAAACGTAACCATTTTTAAATTGAGGTTAATAGTTTTTCAATTAATTTTTTTGGAATCTCTTGCTTTGACAAAGTAAGCTTCACATGAAAAGACGGAAACACTTCTTCCCCCGCTCCATCTCTGTTTTTCTCGTGGTATTTTTAATGGTAACAAGACAGATGACAGTTGGACATTAAGAAATTAAAACATTACTACATTACTTCCGGATTTAAACATACATTTGAAGAGTTCGTAACCACGAAGATCTGTGATGTGTGCTGGGTGGGGGTGTGGGGTTGCTTTCTTAAATTATCCGCTCCACTCGTTTAAAAGTTCTAACATCGTCATGTCCATGAATTGGATCCAGTAGATTAAAAGGGTTTGTTTCAGGGGCTCTCAAGGTCATGTGGGGGTGGGGGGGAGTCGTGGAGACAAATAAGCCTGACATATTTTCATTTTTTTTTTCGTGTTATATGAGGCGGAAATTACTTTTTTTTTAAACAATTTATTTTTTGGGTGGGGTAAATCGTCGAACGACTTCAGACCTTTTCCCATAGCCTCTGCTGTAAAATTGTCACAAAAAGCAAGGAAAACCCTTGAATCCTTTATTTAAGAACGATGCAAACTTCGCATTCAGTAGCGAATAATGTATCCCATTATAAAGTTTTAGTTTTTGTACATACCAAAAGTAAGCGAATGGGCAAAACGATGTGAAGGTGGTGGTGGACTGAAAGGGGTAGATTACCGCAATCATAAAGAATATTTTTACTGGAAGCCTTAGTGAAAAATTGAAAATTATAAAGCCTGAATTGTGAATACTTTACAACACCTTAATGTAGTTAGAGGAATACATGTACATGTAATATTCGTTTGAAGTCTTTTGAAAAAAATTTGCGTCATACGATGCTTAAATAAGACAATGCGGATCTACGTAAACACGCTACCTCTCTCTCCCCCCCCNCCCCCCCCCCCCCCCCAAAAAAAAATAATTTAACCTTGAACCCTTTAGACATATTGTGTTTTTTTTTCTTGTTAAAGTATAATATAAAAAAGCCATTCATCTTCTGGAATAAGGCTGGCTCTCTCTCTTTTTCCTAGAGAACGTCTCACGAAGGTAATATGTCTTTTTACGACCCTTTTGATTAAGGCCCCTCCCACCCCCGTCCCTGTGTTATTTTTTCATATTCGACACTGGCATAGAAAATCCGGAATTCAATAGGGCATAT
>MUZC01004686.1:121734-140349 GCA_002072015.1 Radix auricularia | reverse complement strand
TATATATATATATCAAAAAGCTAAGGGCCCTATCAAGTCTAAATCTGGCCCTGCCTATGCCCAACTGAACATTCGGCTTTAACAAAATGTGTACAAAACTCCCCGGAGAAATGGGCCCCTGTCAAAACGGCCTAAGTCAAAACGGCTCTGTCAAACGGCCCCAGACAAATCGGCCCCGGGCTAATAGATGGACTTATATTCAAACATACAATTAGATGTTATATTATTATTTTTACTCACCGATTCAATGCAAGGTTTAGTTCACGAAAACAATAATAATGACATCATAAGAAACAATTTATTAACAGTTATTCTATATGGTACCAAGTCACAATGGATTGTTGAGAAGAAATAATTTAATAACATCACAAGCAATAACTTTGCAATTTGACCACCCCTTTTTAAGGGCGGAAAAGTTGACTTTTGAAATGCAAAGTAAATGTAAATTTTGTGTTTAAAAATGTTAAATGTCTGGGGCCGTTTTGACCGGGGCTGTTTTGACAAGGGCTGTTTAGACAGGGGCCATTTTGGCAAGGGCCGATTTGACTTGGGCCCTTTTGACAGAGGGTGTCATGTCGGGATAGTTATATCGAGCCCGTTTTATCGAGCCGTTTTCTCAGTGGCCTTTTTCTCAGGAGTCGTTTTCTCAGGAGCCGTTTTCACAGGGACCTTTTTGACGGATCGCGATACTGCGAAAAAAAATTGTTTCTTTTGGGTCTTCCTAAGCGATTACGCCTCTAATGGCCACGACTTAAAAATTGTGTTTCAAGATGACATAAGAGGTAGGAATGACTTACAATGGTTTTATGATGAGCGCCCACTGCAAAGTATTTTCCAGGCTAAAGTTTCAGAATAACATGTATGTCCAGTATCTAAGAATTCTATTTAGTTTTACCCACCCCCAACCCCATTTCTCATCACGCGCATCCAATGATCGCAAGCTTCTTTTATTCATGCCCCTGAACTATATCAATATTTCATTGCGCATGCCCCCTCCCCCTTTTTTAACAATCTCTTTTGCAACCCAGATTCATCATATCATTTTTACATATTCGTAAAATAAAAGGAAGATTCATTCTTAAAACACAGTTTCTGTCATTTTAAAAAAATCTTATTTTACCACAAGTATTTTTTTTCAGATTTAATTTGAAAGCGTATAAGTTTCATTGACAGCGACACGACTTGTCAAGCGAATTGTTCAATTTAATTTTTCAGTCCAAATATTTTGTTAGTCCACTTCACTGTACCTTTACGTCGCGCTTGGTTATTGCGCTAAATCGGTTAAGTCGCTGTAATCTATGTCTCCCAAATTTTGTGACCTAGCATAGCAACAAATAATACGGAAACGAATGATTTTCCCGCCATTTATGATTTCTGTTTGCCGTGATAGTTGTAGATACTTGTTAAAAAGTATAAATGTATATAATTTGCTAGGTATGTTCATTCGTTCTTAACGCTATTTAATCAGACCATAAAAGATTTTTAAATTATCACCACTAAATAAAAAAATAAAAAAAATGCCTTGAAAAAAATAACTACACACTCAAAAATAACTCTTTTCGAAAGTCCACAGAATATTGTTCAATATGGAAACGAGGTTTAATTTTTGTCTCTACAGTTTCTGATTATTTACTGTACGGGCTTCAGCTGAAATATAATATTTATTTTGAAAACGTTCGTCATATTTGACGGGTAATATTTACGTGAGTATTAACTTAATTTAACCTTAAATAAAAGTTTTATAAAGGAAACACATTTTATTAAATTATTTGCATCCTTTGTTATCGCTCAATAAGTTACACTGAAATCTGTACGACGATAAATCGTGATACTTTTAAGTACCGATCACATAAATATGGACCCGAGCGACCGTGACTTAGAGGGTCACACTGTATTTTTTTTTAATGGTGTTCTCATACTACATGCGTTGTGAACCTGTGAACATTGACATGTTTAAAACACGGAAAGCTCATTGCAAATTACTTTCCTGTACTAAATTCTTGACAATGCCGCACGTATCATTCAGTGAAAACAGCAATTATTGATGTGCATCTTCAAATGACGACATGTGACGTCAGCAACCAATCCCATAAGAGTAATGAAACTTTCTAAGCCATATCTCCATCGATATGTAATATAGCTCAGATGTTACTTTCTTTTCGTTACTCACCTTCATCCAGACCATGCGTATAGCATTTATGGTGATGACGAGGTTCCCTTCCCCTCCCCCCCGCACCCTCACCCAACTCCCTAAAAGAACCTTTTCTTGTACATATCCGGACGGGGCTTCCGATTACAGAGCGGCTCATAAATTAATGAGATTAGCTTCACGACCTTAGTCACAACGGCATGTTTCTCTACAAGGATGTTTACACCTGAACGAAAAGGAAAAAAAAAAGGTATACAGTCTACCGTTCATGTAAGCCACTACCAAATGGCGATTTCTTTTTCCGGCAGCAGGATCACATGAAAAGATCTAATTTAGACGCGGAACTAGACGCATCTCTAAATGAATAATGAGATAAGTATTTTGGCGGTATCCAAACAATAATATATCAAACAGTTTTCACGGCGGAACAACTTCACTTCATGTAGGTGGTTAGTGGGGGTTATATATTTTTAAATTACGTTTCTTTAATTAGAAATACCCATGTATTTTTAACAGCTTTGCATTTCCAGGAATCCAGGCACTTGTGCTTAATTTAACATAAACTGAAATTAGATGATTCCCGTGAGTTAAATTTCTCGAGTGAAGGAGCTGAGAGTGTGCTACACTATAACGTGGAGATGTCTGCCTTTCTAAATCCTTTATATTAGCTCGTGGGGTCTGGTTGATAGTTTTATTGCTTAGTTTTTTGCCGAAAAAAAATTGGATCGATTTTCAATCCACTTTCCCGTATGCTATCTAGCTGAAATTGTGCCAACGATAAAAATGATCCATCAAAATTTCAGATCAATCGAATGCACTATATTTAAATTCATGAATTTTTATATTATCTCTATGTATCTCTATGTAGCATGTGAATTTTTGTGCTGGAGTATCGTGGTGCGAATTATATTGACCCTACTTTTAATATATATATATATATATATTCCCAAACTGTAAATGTAAATGTTAGTAGTTGCCAGTCTGTCTCGCGGTGTGCATTTTATTAGAAATGTTTTTCTAACACTTTTCCTATGTTATAACCCAGCTTAAATTTAGTCGGCATACGCAGAATGTAGTAGTTTGTTCTTTTTAAACTATAAATTCTTGAGGCCTATATATGAGACATTAACTAAAATTTGGGGTTTTGGGATTGCCGTGCGATGCGTATTGCAATGAACATACTTTTAGTTATGTCTATAGTATAGTAAATGACGGATATATAAATTATAGTCAAAATCTATGTTTTTTTCGTTGTTGTTTTCACAATTCAATTTAAGAATTGGGTAATTTTTGCGATTGTCAATATGACTTAAATTGGGTTAATTTCAACATTCGAAATTTCGGAGCAATGTTTTCAAAGGTCTTAATTAAAAACTCTTGAATTTTACGGATAAATTTGCATTTCTGAAACAAAAATTTACAAGATACGGAACCTTAATTTTTTTTAGTGGCATTATTATTAAAATGGTTTTACTTTCCCAGCACAGTTTAGCAATTAGCAAGATTGTTTTTAAATCTCATCTATGAACACATTACCATTGTTTGTAGAAAGGATAGATAATTATTTTCTTTCTCTGTCCTTTCTACAAGATGGTTCGGTGAGAAACATGTGCTTTCAAATCGTTCCTAATTCTAATACCTTAACTCTTAAAGACTATGAGGAACTTGATGAATTAGGGCCTGCCAGAACGTTCCAACTGAAGTATGCTGAGACGTTCTTAGATGTGTTGTAAATTTAAAGATTATACTATTCTTATCGATTAATCGACTCATCACTTAGAAATGATTGGAAGACAAACTGAACTCTCCCTTACTCCGTTTTAGTCGGGTCGTTGGGGCACCATTTTGAACTGAACACTGTCTCGTGCCATGTGTCCCGGTCCTGTGCTGCCTTCTGGGAGTCGCTAAACGACCGGCCGGTCCACTCTTTGATAGTGTCCTCCCATTTCTTACTAAGTATGCCTCTTTTTCTTCTTCCCTGGACTGTGCCTTGCAATAAGGTCTCTGAGAGACCTCCAGATCTTGCCAAGTGTCCGTACCATCATTATTTCCTCTTTTTAATTGAGGTGAGAAGGTCCTCGTAAGGACCAATGACAGCACAGCTTCGTTCGTGATGTGCGCTTTGTAGGAGATGTTTAGTACCTTTGGAAGACAAAAAAATAAAAATAAATAAATGAAAAAAATAAAGCGGCCGATAAATAATGGCAAATTTCCTGACAATTACACGAACAATATTAGTTTTAAGCTATTGAGTGACGGGAATGTTCAAAATGTTTATACATGCAGTTTTGATGTTTTGTTCTAACACTTCGCCTAATTATCAAACCAAATGAAAAGCGTATTAAGATATGGCAGTAATGGAGTCTGCCTCAGAGACAGAAAATAACGATAGTTCCTCTCGCGAATTACGGAGTTACAAAATGGAGATGAAATTTCCTGAATCCATTAACCCTCTACAATAGGGAACATTTAATGAACACCGATCTCCGATAATGTGAGTCATTGCCAGGACCGTTTTGTGCGTACCAGTTTCCTATGTTCAAGTTAGGGTGGTTATATTGTCAATTATTCCCGCTCATCACTTGAACCAAATACTGCCAACACATGCGTCTTTTTGCGTAGTTGATTAAAAGATGACAGATCAAGGAGACATTCCAGTGTTATTTACATTTTCAACAAGAACGTTTAATAAGTGTTTCTTTTGACATCATAAATTTTAACTTTTGCTTTAATCGAAATAAGCGAGCAATTAATCGTTAATTTTTCAAAAGTTAACGATTAAATTTAAGTTAATCGTTAAAAGCCCTAAAAAAAAGGCAGAGGAAATTTTGCACATATTTATTCAACTCTCGAAATTATATTGGTGTGAAATTGCATTTTGAACATTGAAATATTTAAATAGGAACAAGAGAAAAAATATCGACAGAGAATCTAAAACATTTGAAGAGTTCATAGAAAATCTGACATTGACTTTTTTTTTATTAATACAAGTCTCAAACTTTAGTTTTAAAAAAATATCTTAACACTGAGTTAAAATACATTTTGTACTATTAATGATTTAGTTAATAATTTTAAGAATTTCTATGTAAATTGGCAGGGAACAGTGGAAAAATTTTAACAAGTATTATGGATCAATTTTATTTTTGAAAAACTATAGTTTGAATATCAATTTAAAGAAGAGAATTAAGTGTGTTGTAAAGTAGACTCTCTGTCATGAGTATTATCTTGTCCTCACGCCCTTAAAACACTATAAGTTCTAAAATAGTCATTTAAAATATACTACATTTTCCCACCTGCTCAGTAATATATCTATTACTTATAATAGCGTTTCCATATTAACAAGAGTATGTAATTGTAAACATTGATTGAATGTACACGTCTAACTTCGTGCTAAGGCTCTCGTTTTTTATTGATGTGTCTACAAATGGATATATCAAAATTTTAGTTAGAATTCCAAAGTGCAACAAGAACAAATAATGTTTTGTTGAAATTCACACCGAGGAAGCCGCTCTTTAATTTAATCTGTTCATGTATATACTTCCTCAAGACACAATAACAAAAATTCAGAGTTATGACTTTTTAGTCTGCACGCCTAATGGCCTTCAATGACATGCAATTAACATTGAAACCAGCCAACGTATTTTACATATCTTTTATCAAACTGACATAAACTGCATCCGTCAAATTATGCTTTCAAAAAGCAAAATTTGAAGCTGTAGTCGACAAAAACTTAACGCTATAGATCTATAATAGTCAACAAAACCGAACACAAACTTATCGACTAGGAAATGAAAGAAAGCAAAGAAATATTTTAAAATTAAAATTGATTGCCGACTGCGTGTGGTTGGGAAAAAAATAAATATCCCATAATGTAATAAAATATGGCAATAAACTTCTTCTTATCTGTTACATACGCTCCTTCAATACAGAAGATTATTGCGTCCTACGCTTATCTATGGTTTGTGTTTAGCCCTGCATTTTTATTAGAGTTGTAAATGATGATAAAGTGTTGGATTCCTGGTTTCTCCACGCCCGAATTCCAGGCGGGAAGAAAGAAAACTTGTATGTGTTTGTTCTTACATACGGAATAAAAAAAAAAGGTGTTTTTATCCTATATCTATATGAGGGTTGTATTAAATTATCTTTACATTGTATTTCTAAGTTAAAATTATTTGCTCTCGGTTCTTCTATCCTCTAGTGTTTCAAGGTTTAATGACTTAACTAATGATGATATTCTTGTCAGTTTTGAATATTCTCCAGTAATGAATCTGGCACCTCTCTTTTGAACTTTTTCTAGTTTCTCAGTGTTTTCTTTGTTGGATGGGTCCCGAAAAGAAGAAGCATATTCTAGTATAGGTTTCACCAAGGTGAGGTAGCATTTTAGACTTATATCTTCATTACATTTGTAAAGGTTTCTTTTTATAAAACCTCATTGGCATGGGGATTCCATGATAGTTTTTCATTTATTATGAAGTATTTTGCAACTTTAGTTTGGGTTAGTTCTTTTCCATGAATGAAATATTTTGAATTTATTTGTTTCTTTTTCTAACAGAGGGAATGTGCAAATTGTCATATCTACATTTTCGGAATTTTAACAAATTTAAAAATAATCACAGTTTATAGCTTGCAGATAATTTCGTTTCTTTCAATGAAATTCTTAAACAACAACGAAAACAGAAAGACACAAGTTTCATCTCGGCATCAGAAGTGAAAATCATTACTGTATTTTTCGCCTTATACGTCGCCCTGGAATATATGACGCAACCAATTTTAAAAGAGAAAAATCTAGAAGAAAACAGAATCTGAACCAAATACTTTCTATTCCTCGTCTAAGACTCACCAACTCACCCCCATCCCCCAGTTAAGGGGGAGAAAATGTGCGTCTTTATAAAGGGAAAAATACGGTATATTTATCAGAATGTGTAGTTCATAGAATATATGAGTGAATATATTTCCTAAAATGGAAAGAGCCACGTGAATACGCACAGTGAAGTTTGTAGAACTCACCTCAAATTTCAAGTCAGTAGGCGCCAGTAGGCGGTTAAGTTGGTCCTGACCTCAGTTCACTTGACCTTATTTTAAGGCCATGATCTACGCCCTCAGCGGGAAGCACAGACTTAACGATATTAATATTGTCCTACCCATGGCAGAAAACTAAAACAACCTAAGCCCCATTCTTAAATTTTAGTACTAAAGGATAGTTGACATTTTATTATAAAATAGAAACATTATTTTTCACCCCATCAGAAGCATTTTTTTCTGTTCCAAAACTGGGGAGGGGGGTGGGAGAGAGTTGTTGCGTCTTATAAGATGAATAGAAAGTATTGGATTCAGAACCTTGTTTGTTTGTTGTTTTTGTTTATGTTTTCTTTCTTTTTTTTTTCTAGCTTTTTCCCCTTTTAAAATTGGATGCGTTAAATCCCGAAGCTTCTTATGAGGCGAAAAATACGGTAAATAAAAAGATTCAAAACTGAGCAGCAAATAAAACAAACCCAGATCTCTGTGACATCTCTGTGAGATCTACTGAAAAGTAAGTCAATCAAACAACGCAAAAGTTGCACCTCGCCAATCTGAAGTATTTGACCTAATAACAGTTTAGTTGTTCTACGCATATATAAGACAGGGTCTCGGCAACGCACATGGTAATTATTTTCTTGTTGTATTTATAGCGTTAAAAATTCAGGGAATAATAAGGACATCATGTCTCTCAAAGTTATGTTCAAACTGTCATGGATTCATTTCTATGTATGTATGCTTATAAAATTATATTTATTACAATGTCATCATCAAAGAATGTTCACGGCTTATAGGGATGTTCATAATATGGCGGAAATCTATTAATAGAAATATTATATCTAAATTTATTTTTTGTAAGGACAAATTCATTTTAAAAAAATTAATAAAAGATACCAGTCAATACGTCAATGTAGGTATATTGAGAATGATTGATCTTATCAGCTAATTTTTAATTCTACGTTAATTTAAGACATCTTATTGAACTTGGAAAAGAAAAAAACAATTTCGTAATTTTACAAAGCTAACAATTTTGAGAACATAGATATTTGACTGTATGTATGCCTCAAAACTTTGTTCCGCTAAAATGTAATCTAAAAAAAGAACATAACGAAATGAGCTATGACGTTTTCCGGATTTAGAAATGAAGAACCCTATACTTTCATTGAACAAAGAAATTTCATGTGTAAGTTTACACCCAAAAGAAATTAGTTTACCGACATGAATAGAAACAATTTTTATGGGCCGTCAGGAGAGTTTTCTCTTAATCTTGGAGAGAAATGGTGGGGGGGGGGGTGTAGACTCCGAGGTCGCCCTAACCCTGGTCGCCTCCCTGAATAAGTGATTTTAACATTGGCCCCCGGTACCAGTGGCCGTTCAAACAGTCAGAATGTGGATGTTGGCAGTAGACTTGTTTTAACGAAGCACAACTTTCGTCACGTAGGTTGCTGTTGTCGCCGTGCCGACTAAAGTTGTGTCCGCGCTGCTCTGGTGTGGTTACAGCACGCGCCAAACTGTTATCGTGTTCTACCTGTAGATTTTGAAAGGCATGTTGTGTTAACAATAGAAAAAAAATCGTTTCGTCACCTGTCCCGAATCTTAAATCGTGTTTCAACGTTTTTATTGTTTTCAATAGGGTCGCGTTAACCCTATTGCCTTTAGTGTCACGAACCATATTATAGGCTTAAAAGGTTAAAAAAAACAACAACTGACTTCTCTTCACCTTGATTTCATTGTAACACGTAAGGTGTGGCTAATGACGTCATCAATGACTTTGATTTCAGAATATCACATACACAAGTCTTATGGCTAATGACGTCATCAGTGACTGAGATCACAGAACATCACAAACTCCGGTCAAGTAAAAACAACATTTCAAAGAACCCTACAATTTTCTACCGCAACATTATTTTGAGTTGTTTTTGTTGGAATTTTTAAAAATCGCTTTGCAGTGTTCAAATGTACGCAAAAGTTATCAGGTTCATAGTTTAATTTTAATGAACTAAAGATAAAGTTTTCAAGTAAGAACACTGGATAAATATATTGTTAATTGGATTTAGAGGTATGGGATATACCTGCCAATAAATAAAATAACTTATTTTTAACGAAAAAATGTATGGACTATGACCGCCAACAACTTCACATTTTCCAAAACACTTGACAAGATCCGCCCTTAAAATCCAGACTGTCTTACCTTTGACCTCTGACCCCACATGTAGTACGCACTCACACCCTCGTGTCGTGTGACGTCATGACAGGCCAGCCGATGTTGTGAATGAGTTTGTATGTTGTTGTTTTGTTAGGAGGTTAGTTAGTGTATGGGAACACCCGTGAGTGTTTATCCCACTAGACTAGAAGTGAAACCTTCACACACTCTCTCCGCACACACACACACACACACACACACACACACACACACGCACGCACACACATACACACACAAATAAACACAAACAAATGCTAACACTTTCCGAGTAAATAATCTCCAAAGTTTGAACACTAAGATTTTATTTTCTTTAAGTTTGTATACAATTAAATACAAACAGTTGAGCAATAATCCATCTTCAGAACGTGACAGAGAAACCAAACGATTTCTTTGGTTGGGTAAGAGTTTTGCATAAACGGGAATTTTTTTTTAAAAAAGGAGTCTAGAAACCATTTTTTTAAAAAAATAAATAGATTTCTATATTCTGGTTTTTGGAATAAATACCATGCTCAGGCCCACTTAACGGGTTTTTTTTTATTTATTTTTTTTAAAAATATTTTTTTATGCTGCCTTATAAATCTATAGCCTACAGTAGATTATTGAAACCAACTGATGATAAATGCATGTAAAGTAACGGCTAACGCAATGGTTTGATGTTTTTCGCTAAATTTCTTAATGCAATAGCCTCAATAGCCATGTTTTAATATTCAGATACTGGTTTTTAATTGAATATATTCTCTATTATGGATCTTTAATTTCTAGTTTCTGATTAAACATGTATGTAAGTTGAAGAAAATAAATGCATATCTACTTTAATTATTTATTAATATATATAGAATTTCTATGTAAATTGGCANGAGAGAGAGAGAGAGAGAGAGAGAGAGAGAGAGAGAGAGAGAGAGAGAGTCTCTAGTGCTTAAAAATACTAATTACGAGGGCTTATAAAAATACATTTCATCGAACCAATTTCCTCAAAATCATAAACTTTATCTGCTGTTACTGTTACTACTATAAAGCCACGTCATTATAACGTATCCAGAAATCAGACACATGTATACACCTGGATGTGAAGAATGCCAGATTTACCCCCGGTTCGTCCCGGGAAGTGTTGTTACGGACTGAAGGCGAGAAGTGATATTAGTTTCTATTCATTGACCAAGGGGATGTATGACCTGCTAATGCTACTGCTACCGCTACCTACTACAGTTATTTTCACCACAATGACAAAGGTGATGTATGACCTGCTAATGCTACTGCTACTGCTACCTACTACAGTTATTTTCACCACAATGACAAAAGTGATGTATGACCTGCTAATGCTACTGCTACTGCTACCTACTACAGTTATTTTCACCACAATGACAAAGGTGATGTATGGCCTGCTACTGCTACTTTTACCAGGCTGAGGTCTCATTATTAATCCCCTTACACCTTACAAGGACTTCCATACATTTTTTAAATTAAATAAATGACCTTAAACTCCGTGGTATTTTAAGATTCATTCATGGGCTTGATGGTGGGACAAAACCAAACAAAAAGTCTTGAGTACGTTATTGGATCAAAACTATTAGATCAGGTATATATTTATTAAACAATACGCCTTCAGCTGATTTTTTTGTATTGGCATCTCTTGAACCAGGGAGCAACAGGACTCATTAATTCAACTCTACCCGTCTTCCCATCTTTACAGTTGAAGATCTCTGCACAAGCACTTATCCTTACAATTACCACATGGATACGTCAGTAAAAACTTCTAATCTGCTGTAAAGTCAGTTTAAAGCGCAGTCTTTCAACTAACGTCTCTATTCCCACCATATATTTATTTGAACACCGATTTTTTAATATTCGACAAACAATACATACAAATTTAATATTTGATGATGCACTAAATAAAATCTCCAAAACAATGACCAAACTAGGGTCAGTTGCGAACGAATTTATGAATTTCCTTTTATTTACTTTAAGGAATCCGTGTGATTTTAACTAAGTTTATTAAACAGTATTTGGTTTATCTATATTATAATAATAATAGGCACGAAACACACTTTGTTGGTTGTTTATAGAGCGTTCCAGAGTAAGGAATTCAGTCAGTCATGATGCTAATATACCAAGATTGCTGGCTCTGGATTTCATAGCAAAACAAATCTGATTTGTTGCTTCACAAAATTTGGGAGCCATGGAATTACGCGACTTAATGGTGTTTATATATGCGTTATAAATATATAATTAATCGAAATTAATCAATTAATAGATTAATAGGGAAAAATGTTAGTCAGTAACAGCCCTACTAAAAATTATTATATTTGTTTAAAACGAACTTCACAACCGAGGTCAATGGGTCTGGATGTTCCGAGGTTAAGTGGGGCGTTACTTTTCCGAGGTCTACGCGCGATCACTACAACATCTTCACTACGTTCGTCATGAGCCACAGACAAGGTCCACACTGCCTGAGGCCTAGTTGAACATTGCCTACCTTGCGTCATCTCGCCTGCTGCCTTTAACTTAGCACTTGACCCTCCCTTGGTGGTTTCCCGGTTGTTTACCAACAAATGAGTATGAGTACGTTCAGACAGAACTGAATCACCACCTGTCGAATGAGTGTCCTTTTTCCGTGTTTCCATACACAAATTATCCGTTGTATCCGTGAGAAAACGTCTGGCTTTAGGGAGAAGGGGCGCGGGGTGTTTCCGTGTGATTAACTATAGTGACGTGCATCCTGTTAATCATTCAAGTGATGAAGGTTGGGTGGTTAGTGGAAATTAAAATATTTTTTTTCCTAATTAAGTTTTATTATCGGAAGTGCAAACAAATTGTTTCAAGTCTGTTTAATATTTTCCCAGTTTGATGGTACAAGATTGAAATTAGTTGTTTTTTGTTTTTTTGTTGTTTTTTTTAAACTTTTTTTTCTTTTTGAGATGTAATGTAAATAAATATTCTTTGTTACTCTTAAACTTTAAAAACAATAAACCAATTAATCTGGTTTGCATTGGTTGTTTAGACTTCGGGGCCGTCCATAAATGACGTCACGCGGTTTTGGCCGATTTTTTACCCCCTCCCCCCTACGTCACGCGTCGTCACAAAATCGTAGACCCCCCCCCTCAAAAAAACAAAAAAAACAACAACAACAAAAACACACTTTATTTTCTATAAGAAAATAAGTATATTTCAAATCACTTTTTTGTCATTTAAGTATTCATTTAATGTATATCTACAATGTAATATTGTAACACGCGTGAAGCTAAGTAAAAGACATTAAATAAATTGTAAGCCAGTGATTCTCAAACTTTTCGTATCAGACGACCGCAAAGAATTTTTCCATTTCACCAGGTAGGCCTACCGGTGCATTCTTTTCCCGTTTGACATGATTTTCTCTGTACTGATTTGATAGCAAAATGAGCCCCTACAAAACTTAAAGCCCTATAAGATTAAGTATGAATTTGGATTGCCTTATATATTACATTTTTTTTTTAATGTTTAGTTGCCAAGGCATAGCAAGATAGCTAATGAACAATGCAGCGGTAATGTCAAAAACCATTCGATGTGATTAACCTTTGTGATTAAGCTCGCGAATGTGACTGTTGATGTTAAAAGAATCATTCATTGTTGACAGACCTAGAATATATAGATACAAGTTAGACAATTGCTCAAATTGATTTCGATCTTTTAATGACAGTTTTCCTACTAAGTATATGCACATCAAAAAAATTGATCTAAAATTATCACATTGGTATCACATCTCATGTTTTCTAAAGATTATTAGGTATGCGCTGTAAGAGGAAAATGGCCAATACTGTACGAACCCCACATTTGTGCAGGAAAGTTGGGTGCCATCTTGTGCATCGCAAAATACAGTAATTCCTGCAAGTTAAGGACTGAAAAATACTATAACATTAAAATATCCAATATTATCATAACTTTTTTACTCCGAAGCTCACAAGATTTTTTTTTTTTAATTCTTTTCTCTTCAGGATTTCACGAACGTCACACAAGGGTTGTAAATATAATGTCACCAATGGAAGACGCGTGTTTAAATTATTGCATCCTCTTGTAGAATTTATAAACTAATGAAAAATACATGGGTACCGCTATCGGCCTGTTTAACCAAGGGGTCTGTTAACAGTGATAAATTATCACATTTGGGGTAAAAAGGGAACTCTTGGGGTTAATGCTGAATCATAATCATTGTGGGCATAACCGGCCTTCAAAAAACGAAATGTGTTAACATCATTAGATTATATTTTATATTAATGCATACAAATTAAACATTGACTATAAATCATTATTGTTATTTTCTTGGTTTATAAAAAAAAATTTAAAATAATATTTTTAAAATGTATTTTTTTTTTAAAAAATCCCTCAATTGACTGACGGGCATCCCGTAAGAAAGAGGTCGGCGAACAGGGGTAAATTACCTCATCTTGGGTCAAATGGGAATTTTTGGGAGTAATGCAGACTCATTTTGGACATATAACATCCACTCCACTCCACTAGATATTTTCAAATACGTCATGTGTACGTTTACGCTTGGAACATATGCCCACTATTGAACCGGTTCCTTCCAGAAAATGCATTTGTTAAATTTGTCAGCTATGTAGATTTCTTATTTACGTACTATACGAAGACACATAAATCCAACCTACTTTCATTTATATTGACACAAGTGACAATAATCTTAATCAACATGACTTGACTGTATCAAGTCTCCTTTCTGTCAAATTTAAAATGAATGCCTTAAAAACTGAGTTCAGAAGAAAGTTGTTTTGTGTTCCTCTCGAATTGCGATGTCGAGAATTTGATGCATTCAATAAAGTTAGTGAATACTTTTGACTAATTTTAAATGGACACATTAATCATTATATTTAGAATGGCTAGAGGCGTTTGACCAAAAACCCATCGAAAAATTATATCAAACTTAAAACGCTTATAATTGTATCAAATAGATTCCCCTCCACCCACCCACCAAATGGATATTCCGTGTCGTTTTGACTTAAAATAACTACATATGATCCTATTGAGATCTTTTTTAGACACGTGTCCTGTTAATAAAACTCAACAGTTGAAGTTTTTTTTTTGGGGGGAGAGATAACCAACAACAAAAAAGTTCGCAGACTCCTGCCGCGAGTGAGCGAAACGAAGTGCGGTCACATCACAAACGCTTTGATGTCAAACGTCACAGCGTAACAATTTTGCAAGTTCTCTTGTGGGTTCTCAAAGTAAAGAATTATATTTATATTTCATTTTCGTGTCTTGATGACTTAAGGCAACCGGCGTCTGATGGCCCATCGACAGGCACTTTGAGAAGCACTGAATTAAAAAAAGGCATTAAATTTAAATAAATTTTAAGAGACCAAAAATTTCAGTGGAAGTTTTATTTAAAGTTACCGTTTCGATGTGACGTCATATTTCTTCAACCCCCCTCCCTCCCCCACGTCACGCATCATCACAAAAGTGAGACCCCCCTCCCCACCTAGGTGCGTGACGTCATTTATGGACGGCCCCTTCTCGTCCATGAGGGACATCCACCGATCATCGTCGGCGTCTGCACTTCCTCCTAGGACAAAGGCCACCTACAAGAGACAGCCAGGCATCTCTATCATGAGCCAGTTTCTCCGTGATCTTCCATTCATGGCCAATCGATAGCATTGATTTACTCACCTCGTTAAATAAAAAGTAGATAAAGACAAATTCAGCAAAATGAATAATTATGATAATTGCTGTAAAAAATAATGTCCGGTTCCTAGAAACTTAAAATATAACCATGGAATTCATGCATATTTTCAATAATGAAGTTGTTTTTTTTTAATTTTCGTTGAAAATAAATGACGATTACACTTTTTTTCATTTCAGATAGTATATTTAGAATGACAAAATAGATTCAGGATTCTTCAAACCATGGAACCAGAAAACGTTATGTGTCCATAAAGAAGGACAGAGATAATCTGACAAACATAAGTGATATAAAAAAATTAGGTTGTAAATATTTCTTTACGTCTGTGTATAATTTCGTCATTCAATTTGCTTCAGTCTTATCCTTACGAAAAGAAAATCCTCACTGTGTATTAGCAAAAGTCATAGCTGAGCCCAGTCACGTCTGAAGTAAGACGATTACAGCCAAAATTAACGTCGAAGATTAATTTGTACATCAACAAAAGTGGTGATAACGTCATAACGACCATTATGTCCACACACAAACAAACCTACTTTAGAAGCTTATCTTTTCTACGGACCAAGACGAGAAATTCAAATGGTTTCAATGCCATGAAGCAGAGTGACTGATTCTTAACTGGAACAGTCGGCTGTGGGGTTTGGCTATTTTTAGCCTGGAAAGCACGTGCCCGCTCTCCTGACAGGCGCTTAGAGGGTATACGTCCTTTTTTTAGAGCATGTTTTTAAATATTTTTTTAATACGAGATTACACTAAGTGTTTTTGGGTATCACAACGTTATCGCCACCTGGGTTTGACGTCATCGCTTGGTTCCGCTGAGAGCGTCTGAAGACGACCTTCGTGACGCTGGGACTGGAGCTGAAGTACCTCCAACCAGGACTCGAACCCGGGCCACTGTGCCCCCTATTATTAACAAACAAAATTAAAATTATTAAAGAGTTACTAATGTACTTATTAGGTGATTAATAATACAAACCCCCCAGAACTTAAAAATATATCAATTATATGTTTAAAAAATCAGCGGCAAATCAAGGAAAATTATTTGACGAAACTGTAGCGTTCCAAAACTAGTTTTCCCTTTTGAAATCTTAATCATTGGTACCACCCCTTACCAATAATTAGCGTTTATTCCACAACATTGAACTATATACATTTTTATCTTAATTGCCTACTTAAATTTGCTTCATAAACTTCATAACTTTTTTTTAATTTCCGTAAAACTAAAGAAATAATAAGTACTGAGTCTGAGTGGAGCAAGATTGTAACTGTATAAGAATCCCTTATTATTTAATGAGTATGATGAGCGCAATGACCAGATATTCTTCTCGCCGTTGTCAAGGCCAAGGCATTTATTTGACTGAATGTGTAATTAAAGTCTTAAGTAAAATATTGTGTATTTTGCATTATGAATTATGTGTTTTAAAAATAAAAAGAGAGATAAGAATTATTTGAAAAATATATATCTACGTCAAGAGCCAAGGGTTATTTCAGCTTTTTTTACCAACAAGTTTCGCCCTAAGAGTTGTTCTTTCCACTTTCCCCGCATTCGCCTTCGCCTGCATACCTTCCAACCAGGAAGGTTCTGTTAACCCTCTCCTTGCGTTTCACCACGTCTGCCAAGAGGACAACGCCACTCACCCACACATCACCCGCCCCTTGCTCAGCTGCCGGTCAACGTGAGAAACCGTGCTAACCCCCTACCTGCTAGAGCCCCACCTATTTTACAGGTGCGTCACGGCAGCTCCGTGTTTCCGGTAACGTAACCACGCCCCTGGTCATGCTGATTTATTCATTTTGATTTAATTGAAGAGAATGGAGAGAAAGCCTGTGATTGAGAGAGCGAGAAGCGCCATCGGAATGCTTCGCGATCAACATAGGTCATTCCTTACTTTCATGCGCGGTCATCGTATCAACGTTATTGTTTCCATCCTTTTAAATATGGGCAAGGGGGCAAGAATTGTAAAAGATCCGCGGTCACTCTCATGTCCTCTCATAAATTCAGCAGAAAGACTTATTTCTAAGCATTTAAACAATGTCTTGTATTGTATATCTTTTGAAAATAGCTACCAAAATAATTGCAGGTCCCGAAATGAACTGACCTCATGGAGCTCATTTTATCTTCAGCCGTGAAATAGAAAAATGGAAATCCCCCCACACCCCCCNTAAAAAAAAAATAAAAATAAATTAAATTAAATTTAAAAAACAAGGCCAAGACTGAAGACCCTAACTAGTTTTCCGAGACACCAAGTAACATGGTGAAAAGTTGATTATTGTTAACCACAACAAAGAAACATCTGCATTATATTTTCTTCTCTAAAAATATTATGGCCTATAATCTATGTAATATTATATGGTGTTTAAAATTATATACTACTATTACGTACTATTTTCTGAAGAGGATATATCAAACATGACAAAATACAATGAGAATACGTGTTTATGCACATTTAAAAAATTGAAAATTTCCATAAAAACTGTATTTTCTGTTACCTGTTCTAATAGGCTCTAAGTCTAAGTTTTTCATTTTTCTTCAGCATCATTCACACACAATTCGGATAAAGAGTAATACTTTTGATTTCGTATTATGGGATAATTAACTAAGCACCTAAGTCATAATGGAAGTTTCCAAATAGCACCAAACCTAACCAGTGAATCAGTGAATTTACAGATCCTGCACATTATAAAACGATTAGTTTTCGTTTCTTGAACAACTTTTGAGCCCAAGTATTTTAATTTGGGATACACTTTATCGGTGCGCAACTATTCCATGGCTTGGTGACAATGTACCGCGGCGCACCGTTTGAGAACCTTCATTCTACATGGTTCTCAAATATTCATCTTATGGGCTCAATCGCTTTATCATTTATTTTTTTAAAGGCTCATAAAGAAATAAGATAAAAGTAATCACCGCCGGGTGAAGTGGACCAAAGTACCACAGGAAGCAGTGATGCAAGAACTGTAACTATGTCCAAAGCTCATACGAACATGTTATCACGTTTCCTCTGGGCGGACCGAGAATCCGGGATACATACATTACAAAACGGGCGAACGGAAAAGAGAATCCGACTCCGGTTTTACGTTAAGGTTGGACAGATTACTATAAACAGATATCAACCAATCATAAGTCCGCCAAAAGCATGTTGTCCGTCACGTAAAGTTTTGAGGTCCTTTATTAAAAATGAAAGTTTCTAAAAATAACATTCCTCAATAGTTTACATTTAATTTAAAATAGGACGAAAAAGTATTTATCTTGAATTTTATTTCATACGTCAGTGTAACATTACAAACAAATCAAGGCACACAAAAATTGATCCGATTTTATTACATTTTTATGTCGCGTTCGTACAGAGATAAGTTCTAATATATTAATCAATGTATAATGTATATAAGATTTTAGTGTAAACATGCAGGTTTGCAGGAATCCCCGGGAAACCCCGAAAGTGAGGGTGTGCACGTAGAACCTACGTCACTCACACCGTCATTCCGTTTCCGGGCAATCCCATCTGACTGGTCAGGTTCAAAGATTAGAGATTATAAACTCGTTCTACAAACAAAAGCTTAGAAAGTGTGTGTGTGTGTGCA
>MUZC01004686.1:95814-114310 GCA_002072015.1 Radix auricularia | reverse complement strand
CCCACGAACAACCCGCCCCTCGAACAACCCGCCCCACGAACGACACGCCTCACCCCGAATGTCATCACCACCTGTTGACATATGCCAATAGCAGACGATCGGACACATCGTATATCCAAATTGTCTACACTGCGAGTGATAGCGGAAACCAAAGTGTACAAACTCAGTATAAGAATTAGTGATTTAATGTATCACTTTACTTTTATGACTGCAGCCTCCTATACCATACGGGATACTTATTATGATGTATTTGCTATATCCAACCTATGGAGAAGCCACTAAACCGTAGAAATTAGTGCTCTGAGAGGTTGCCGAGCTAGTGTTTCTCTTTACACTAATGTAAACAAAGGCTCTTTATTTAGTATTGATGAGTGTTAGCAGACAGTTGTAACGTCCGCCTGCGACGGGTTAGATCTGTTGTGTTGAACACAACGCCTTGTGTATCAGCCGTCACGACAACTGAACACAACGCCTTGTGTAACAGCCGTCACGACCACTGAACACAACGCCTGACGTATATCAGCCGTCACGACCACTGAACACAACGCCTGACGTATATCAGCCGTCACGACCACTGAACACAACGCCTTGTGTATCAGCCGTCACGACCACTGACCACAACGCCTGACGTATATCAGCCGTCACGACCACTGAACACAACGCCTTGTGTATCAGCCGTCACGACCACTGAACACAACGCCTGACGTATATCAGCCGTCACGACCACTGAACACAACGCCTGACGTATATCAGCCGTCACGGTCTGTGTAGTAGTTTTTTTCTCTTC
This sequence comes from Radix auricularia, assembly GCA_002072015.1. Taxonomy (NCBI): domain Eukaryota; kingdom Metazoa; phylum Mollusca; class Gastropoda; family Lymnaeidae; genus Radix; species Radix auricularia. The sequence continues at coordinate 113,523 of MUZC01004686.1, read as the reverse complement.
TCCTCCTTCATTTTATTTGCCGCTCTACGAACAAGAGCAATCCGTCAATTTCAAACCGTTCCTATACGACGTCCTCGCACTTTATGACAACGCTCAAGTCCCCTTTGATTTACGCTTGCTTTGACAAGAAAGGGGCATTAAATAAAGTTAAAGGGGGAGTGTGTATGTGGGGGGAGAGGTGGAAAACTACCGTTCTCCACAGGGACTATAAAATGAAAGTCCCCTAAGCCGCAAAAGACCCCGAGGTTGCTAAAACTTTAAGACACATAATCTTCTCCAACGGTTAAGAGTGACATTGTTGATTCCACCAGCCTTTCTCTGTCCCCCCGGCCCCCTCCTCAAATCCCCTATCTCCAGATGATATATACGTCTACCGATAAACTCTCCATGTTCTTTGCTGAGCTGGCATTTGTCGAGTTTTTTTGCTCTATGCGGGACGAGACGCTTAAAAAAAGTCATTGCTCTTATCAAAGTGAAACAATTGATTGCGTCCTGAATGGGGGAATTTCTTTTCAAAGACCGGAGACAATACGGTTTTCAAGTGGGTACCCTTTCATATATGGTGCACACCATTCCAGTCCTTTCCGTGTTCACATAAAATCTTAGACCCCTCTCCCCCTCCCAACAAAAAGGTCCGTTTAATGAAACATATGGCACTACAGGTTAACACCAGCCCATAAATCACGACTTTGAGCCGTTGGGTGGGAATTGGGGGGGGGGGGGTGCTGGGTGGGTTGTAACAATTCACTCTCGGATCCCAGGTATATTTGTTTTTTTCCCGCCGTTCTCCTCTATTTGGATTGTAAGGGGATTTAAGAAAAAATACACATAAGACTCAGCCCTTAACTTCCTGGACAATGGGCTTCAATCGTTATCACGAAACTTCTCTCCCCTCCCCCTCCAAACTGACCGATCACCGCCCCGCAGCCCTCCCCACTTTTTTTTCAACAAACCACTAATCGGGGATCGCTTCCGGATTCTTATTTAATGTGTCTTAAGTCAGGAAATGATCATAAACAAAGCTGAGTGGGGGGTGGGGGGCTAAATCTTCATGTAATGCCGGTGTTTATTTGTCTGTCTCGGGGTTGGGACTCGTCGAGGCTTGCTGACGAGAAGTCACACCGGATTACGGGGATTGTCGCTTCTCTTGCTGTTGAGATGAGGGATCCTTGCGTCCGAATCAAGCGCCCTCACCCTTTCCTTCATTCTCAGGGGGAAATAACAACTCTTCTTTTTTGAGTACACTGTTATTTTTATATGGCCTATTTCGTCTTTGCATCCTCTCTTTAAAGCATTAATTAGATCCCGTCTTTTACAAAATGTTTCACTAATTTTATTTATGGAAACTCAAAGCGGATGCTTGTGATTTTACTGGGGTTTTTTTTCGTTGTTTTTATTTTTAAAACCCATTTAAATTAGCACAAATAGTCCCGTATGTGTAAATAAATTATACAGGAATTTGAACGGAGGGAGGCATGGGCTGTGCGGGGAGAGGAGGGGGGAAGAGAACGGAAGACAGGACACCGTGCCAAAGTAATTACTTGTAACAGATACAAACACTTGCCAGGTCAGACTTTACCTTTTTTTTCCGGATCATTAACCTTAACCTGATTCAAGTCCCGTGGGATTTACTGAAAATGTGTGATAATTTATTCCTTTTTCTTCATTCTTCTTGAAGTAATTTCTTTTTCTTTTTACCTAAGGTAACTTCCCCGTTAATACTATGAGGCAACAACACGCAAACTTAATAGTCCTATCTATTTTATTCACTTTGGTAAAATATATATATAAATTGTCATAAATTTGTATTAACTCCTAACGTGCTCAGTCTACATTCTTAAAGTATCATGTTATCTCATCTCAAAGTTATATTTGTCTTTAAGTTATTCCACGAGACAGTATTTCAAGCGTTTTTTTATTTACGGATGTTTGTTTGTGACGCGCTTTCAACAATATCAACAAAAAAGTAACTCCTTAGTTTTAATGCGGGGGCGGGGATGGGGGTGTTGATGGGGGAAGAACTCGGGTATGTGCTCTTGTCTGTTGTAGCTCGGGAGATCAGAAAGTCTAAACGGTGAACGAGTGGAAGGTCTTCATAACGTTAGATACCAAAAGCTGGTCAGTTTTTGTCATGCAACTCGGCGTCTGGTCATTTTCACGGTTCTCAGAGTTTTGGGTACTTTGGGGGAAAGGCGGGAGATAGTATTGTATCATGCAGTTTTGTTATTGATTTTTAGTTATACCAAAGGCATGGCTTAAGGCTGTGCTGGTTGGTGGCCATGTCCAGTAATGGTCGGACTGTAAATCCTGATGATAGACATAGTTTAACTATTGATGGCTCTGTGAGCATCCTTTCAGATTTGTTGGGGAAAGAGAGGGGGATTTCAAACGGTGTAACAGGGCGGGGGATGTCAGCTAAAGAGGGGTAGGGGTGGCGTAAATAAATGGCGGGAGTTCAGTCCTGGTGAGAAACGTGGAGGGGGCGGTGAATGTTCAGGATAAATGAAGGTCGTAAATTAAAGAGCAATCCGGTGTTAGAGAGAGATGTAAAGCGTGCAGTCTCTGTCTCGCCCTAAATCTCACTGGACCTACTTACCGTCCCTTTCCCCCACTCCTATGTGGTTATGCAAGCCTGGTGTTTGCTGTGTCTGCCATGAGGTCCCAGGACCCTGGTCCAGGGCCGCGTGACGCACATCATCATTCTCAATGGAATGGACGTGACCTATAAAAAAATTGGGTGGTGTGGAGGGGGGAGGTAGTGGTTGATGCGGAGTTGGAAACAATGTGTGACGTGGCAATGTTTCAAGGACGCGCTGGAGATCAGACAGGTGGAAAAAAAACTCAGGTGTACTACATGTTCTGACTGGACGTTAGAAAATGTATGAGCAAAGATAGTCTGTTGGCCGGTAATACACGATTTAAACATCTAAAATATACTACGTTTGAATTGAACAAATCTCCGGACGTTGTCTTCAATATCCTGTTCTCCAACTCAAGGCAATGATAGCCAGGCTAATTAATACCAACGACACTCAGTTCTTCGGTAGTTTAATATTGTAATCATTAGTCACTAGTCTTTTTACCTTATAAGTTGCATTCGACTAATTGCGTTAGATTCAAATAACACAGACTAATGCTATGGTACGACCGATCATTTCTTTTTATTTAACCAATTAAAATGAACAAATATTTATTAAGTATGATTCATAAACAAGCTATACAAGTGCTGCATCATTTTTTACAACGTAATGCGTTTCCGCAATCTCTCTCTCTCTTTCTCTCTCTCTCTCTCTCTCTTTCTCTCTCTCTTTCTCTCTCTCTCTCTCTCTCTTTCTCTCTCTCTCTCTTTCTCTCTCTCTCTCTCTTTCTCTCTCTTTCTCCCTCTCTTCTTATTTTACAATAGTATCTTTATTACAGTAAATTAATTTTGTTATTTACCCCCGATTAAAGATTTTTATCATTGTAGAATAGTGTCATCATAAACACAATTATTTTTTTAAAAACTTCCTATAGAATAGATCTAGTTTCTTAACAAGTTATTAAAACATTAAACATGTTACATTGTTATTTTTGTTTGCATTAACATCTATAGATCTATTTTTTGAAATATAAAATTTAAAATTAGACATGAGATTTACTTTAAATATTCTAATAATGCCATTATTATTTTTTCTGGGGGTAGGATTAGGAATGTGCTATAGTTGCAATTATAGAAAACTTTCTACCAAATTAGGGATTGTCCCAGTTTTAATGACACAGATACAATGCAATGTCTATTCGTTCCGGGATCAAACTCTATAGAAGAAATGTTAATATGGTTAGCGAGCAGACCTCGTGACTTTGCATTCTTAAAGTTAGCCGTCACCAAGAATGCATTAATTTTCTTGGAACGAATGATTGCAATAATTAGCCTCGCTTTGGTTTATCCCGGAAGTCATGCGGATCAGAAGAAATCTAATAATATCCATTTCCTAGAAGGAAAAATATATCGACTATTTAAAATTATGTATTCTGTTTCTCGCATTAAAATATTTATAGTATTTCCTGTCTTATTAGACCAGATTTAAGCGCTTTTTTTTTGTGATTTTTTTAAGTGCTACAAAACTTTGAGAAAGCAAAGAAATCAAGTTGTTTCTCAAAATTACCTTCAGTGTTCGCTTGACTTCCTCCTTGGCGGTTGGTCCTGTGCGTTAATTTGACATAATTAATTGCGTACATCTGAACATTTGTTCAAGTCTGCCGCTAATCCAGGGGAAGGCATTTAGTTGAACTTCAAAAGAAAATACTACGTCTCGTCCTCCTTAATATTGTAAAACAATTTATTTCTTGTCCATTGGGTGTCTTCAAGAATTGGTTTTTAAATCATTAGCGTAAACAAATTTAGAAAAGGAAGCGGAAATTATTAATTTTTCTCTTCATAGTAGGTTGTTTTTTTTTTTTCCACGACATCGGATTTCTTTCTGTAAGAACATTAAATATAGTCTAGTTAAGAAGATTTTTTTATTTTTAATGAAAGTTTAGTTGCATATATTATTATAATTTTAATCTATTTTTTTTTAAAAATTTAATTTAAAAATAAAACGAAAGTAACTGAAAATACGACGTAATAATTGAAGCCTTATGATCAATTGTTTAGTTGTTTGGTGTAGTTTTTTTCCTCTTAAGTAGCATCACACTTGAAATAATTTTATTATGAAATCAAACTAAAAATAATTGTCATTAAAGAAAAATTATTATAATTTTAAAAATGTTAGACTTGTAGTTATCATTTGTTTAATATGGAACAACTGCAAATCCGAGACTCGGAAGACGGCCTCACTGACAGTAACTTTTCCGCCGCAGGTGTTGGTGCTGCGACAGTAACGCACCCACATGTGCAGTGGTTTGAGGAGCACTGTTTGTGAGGCACAGGTGTTGTTATGTCTGCGAGAGACAGTCGACGCACGTGTGTGTCAAGGTGTCCTGGTAAACGTGGGCGCGTGGAGGGGGGAGGAAGATATGGGATGTTGGGGCGGACGGGTGGGGGAGGAGAAGGTTGTGGGTGGAGATCGAACGGTAGTGATCGCTGCACACAGCCGCAGATCAATGACATCACGGCGGTCTTTCCTGGACTTACATCAGACACCTACAGGGGTTCTCACGTACGTCACGACGTCCCCATAAAAAAATAATAATATTAATAATTAAATCGTGACTTTATACACGTCTGATTTTAACTGATCTGAATTTTTATGTCTGAATAACCACAACGATGTTAAAAAAAAACAAAAAAACAAACAAACATTAATATTCTTTTTTTCTTAGTAATACCGATTTATGGTCAAATGTTAGCCATAAACTGAATACAATTAGAAATTTGATGGTCATTTCAGTAGCTAGATAAACACATTTTAGTTATTCATGTTTTTTTTAAAATATATATAGAAAGTCATAATGCCCACGACACGCTGTTGCTAATTAGTTCAGTGTAATTTTGTGTTCTAATTTTCGGCCGAGTTCGCCTCAAGTTGATTTTTATCTCAAGAGAGTTCTAAATTTAGGCACCACCATAGTCACAGTCTTGACTCATCTCCCTACCAATAGGAATTTAGCTGACTCATTCTCTCCCACACTCTATTCTCAAAGTGTGTGTTGTGTGGGGTGGGGTGCCATCAGGAATTTCCCACCTTTAGGCCGAACTGCATGAGGTCCTCTTTTATTATTCCTATTCTAATAATTCTATTTTGATCGGTTCTAGGAAAGGAAGGAGGACGACGCGGGGTGGGGGTGAGGAGCATATGTATCAAGTAATTTACGTGAGGGGTAGAGAAGATTAGAGGAATAGTCTATTCTATATGATTTTATTATTGAAATTAAGTACTCTTTAACAAAGAACATTGTTTCACTTAAAGTATATTTCAACGGTACATCATATTCTACACGTGAATATCACATCAGCTGTTTGTTTGTATGTGGGTTAAGAACGTTGACACTTCTACCCGTGTGAGTATGAACAGCAGCGCCGACCCATTGTGTTTGAGAATTCGCCCTTTAACAGACATCGAGAACATTACCGTGTAAGAAAATAAATACAAAGGACTGGCCCGGATTGAAAGTATTAACAGTGGAAAAAAACACTGTAAAATTTGACCTGTTCTATCGATCGGGTTATAGGTATTAGGTCATAGCTGTTTAAGACACGCAGGCGGCCGGTTGCCACTGCAGCCGTCGCTATTTAGGTCAATTCAAAATAATCCCTGAGTCCCTGAGGCCCTTTTGGCTATAAATAGTAACTTCTACGTCATCAATATTATTGGCAGGTAACTTGTGGGGATATTCCTTGTTTCTTTTTATAGCCACGAACCACCCCCGCTCCACCCTCCCCCCCCCCTCAACTTGTTTAAAAGTCACGTTGTTAAGGAACGGCAATCTGCAACGGATTCCGGTCTCTCATCCTTAATCAAAGGCAGGGGAGGGTAACGCTATTAACTAATCAAATTATAAATAGTTTGTGGGGTGGCGTAGGGGAGGGGAGAAATGTCAATACAGACCGGAGAAAATATATAAGGCATCCCCCGAATCAAATTCTTCTTTAAAAGTGATTCAAACTACCTGTGTTTTGTGATGTGAATTTGAGAGGACTATAAGATCACCTATGTTATGTTGTGGTCTATTCGTGGAGCTCTGTTAACACTTCTACCGCATCAACTACTACTTAAGGTAATAATAATTACAATCACAATTGATGTGCATCGGCGCGGCGTGTTTAAAGTTTAACTGTTGTGTTCCAATAGGACAGTTCCCTAACCAAAAAACGTAAGTTGACGTAATACGACAAAATAATAATAACCTGTTTTTCAGTTCAATTAAGAATCAACATATAAATAAATCAGTGTAAAAAGGGGCGGGGGGGGGGCAAAGATTTACATCACTCTAAGCCGGAAACAAACCCCAATGCGATAGATTTAAATGGTTCATAAATTGTAGCATTTGTCTCCAAAGTTCTCTCCTAGATATATAAAGAATATAGATATATATTTCAGGGCAGGTGTTTCAAAAATGGAAGTGACCGGTGAATGGGAATACCATGTTAAACTTTTATTTTATTATTATAATATTTTTTGGCTCTGCTTACAACAATAAGGGCGACTCTCTTTTTTTAAAGCTGTTCTTGGTCACTGAGTCCAGGTTTTGTTTGATTGTTTTTGTTTCTGTTGTTTTTACTTTACTTGTGAAAATATTGAGACGAAAAATGACACCGCAGCTGAAACTCTAGCTTGGCATAATCTATTTTATTCTTTGAAACTATGGTAAATTGTTTTGGTCTGGCTCTGTCACAGCAGTCACATGCTACCACGCAAACCTGCAAGAGGAAAGCGGAAAGAGAAAGTGAAAAAAAAGTGGGGGTGGGGGAATGGAGAGAGAGAGCAATGTTCTGTCTTTAACAAAACAATTCTCGCCACATGGCTCGAGGCGGATGATCACTCTAACAATAGGCATGGTATGGACGCGAGGGGATGGTACTACAGTGTGGGGGATGAGGAGTGTGTGGTGGCCAGGTGTGGGAAGGTTAGTCACTGAGATGGTTCGTGGGGGAAAATAGCGCAAAGATATAGTTGGAAGCGGATTTTTAAACAATGTGTTATGTGATCTATCCTCTATGCAAAAAGATATCTACTCTGCTTTCCCCCCCCCAAAAAAAAAAAATAATAATAATAATAATAATTATGGCGCATATCCTAGAAATTAAAGTTAAAGTTCTGATCCATAATTGGATGAGAGGAGTTATAAAAAAACAGAGGAAAAAAACAACAAATCAATTACTCTCATCAGCCTTTGTACAAGATGTGGGCGTATACCGGGACGTCAATAATATTGGCATGTGTGTGTTTGTGTGTGAGTTGTGTGTGCGTGCGTGTGTGTGTGTGTGTGTTCATAAGTGTCAACACAATGACAGCAACTCACCCAACGGCCTAACTACAAATCCAATAATGCAGTTTGTTGGGGGCGGGAAGGGCCGGCAAGTAGCTGATGGTTGATTAACCACAAAAGCAGACACACGCACAATAATTGACACACAATCACGCGCACAATAATTGATACACAATCACATGCACAATAATTGATGCACAATCACACGCACAATAATTGACACACAATCATACGCACAATAATTGACACACAAACACATACAAAAATTGATACGCGATCACACGCACAATAATTGATACATAATCACACGCGTTAGGTCTTACTATACAAGGGGCATCGCTCTAATATCGCGGACTCGCTCTAATTTCGCGGCATCGATCTAATATCACGGCATCGATCTAATATCGAGACATCGCTCTAATATCGCGACATCGCTCTAATATCGCGGACTCGCTCTAATATCCTACAGTTTTGGGGCTGTGTCTTGTAAGATGTCGAGTTGTATTTTTTATCAAAGTAACATCGCAAATAAGAGCGTTATCATACATTAGTAAGACTGGTAAGGGAGTCGTCCCGGGGAACCTATTCGAGCTATCGGGGCCAGAGAATGCTCGCCGTGTGACGTAAAGAACATGGTGGCAACTAGCAACCCTGCCCGGCGGGTCACGGGAAAAAATATAAGAGATTAGATAGTTTGATGACACATCATCTGTATGTGGTACATAAGACACCGTCATGACTCACCATCTGTGTGAGGTATATTGGACACCCTTATAATGCACCATCTTCTGTATGTGGTACTAGAGAAAAAATCCTCTGTACCAAAATAAGTCGTTAAAGTTTTTTTTTAAAGTCGTGCGCCTAAAACAATCAATGAAACAAAAGATTTTCTCCCGAAACTTTAATATTTAATGCTACAAACTTTCTTTTGTTTAGTTAATAAATAATAATAATAATAATATTATTGACTACTAAAATAATAATGACAGTTACAACACAATTAAAAATAGCTATTGAGCTTATTGATCTCTTATATTTCCCCAAACCACTTTTATTTCCCATTTGCACGATGTATTTCACCATATGGTGCAATGTTGCCTCGTCATGCACAATCAGAGGGACCCGGCGTATCTCATTATGTGTGATAAATTTGTCACGACCCATTGTTAAAAACGCGTTGCTTTTTTTTGGCTTCTCTCTCTCTCTCTCTCTCATTTCATACCGCGATGACTTCAGCGTGGCTGATAACTAGGTACTAACCGTCACTTTCGGGTGTTTTGTTCAGAAATTAACATACCTTTGTATTTTATAGTTACTCTACATCATTGATGGCTGAGTAAAATTCAAAAGGGGAACAAAAGAAAACAACCATATAACAACGACATAAAGTAAATTAACCCCGTTAATGATATTACGAGGTGAGGTCGCAGGCCAAATTAAAGTCCTATATCGGATGTTAATGCAATCAGTTCCAATCACATGTTAAAGTAATTCCACTGTTTGCGTATCACTTTGCCTTACAGAGAATTGCATACCTTGCAAATTTCAACAATACGCGTTCATCCATGCCCCCCCCCCCCCACGTCCACCCCAACTTTGTTCGAATACTCAGATCACACAAGCTGTCTCGCTCGGAATTAGATGGTTTTCTAAAAAACAACAACAACAAGGAGTCATCATGTCTAACACACACGATTAGTGATCACGAACCAAAGGTTGAAAGCCGCTGCAAACCCCTTATTCCCCTCCCCGCACACAGTTTCCTATTGTTCTCTCCCTATACCCCCCTCCTCCCGCCCGCCCTCCCCGCGGCGCGTCTAAAGTTATCACCAATAATCAATAGCTGCAATTAACACGTCCCGCCATTCCAACCCTCCCTCCTCAATATTTCTCTACTCTTTTTCGTTAAAAATATAAAAAAAATATCTGCAGTAGTTATAACGGTCACAGTACGTACGTCACGCTGAATCGAAGGGGAGGGAGGGTCTGTGGGGGGAAGGGGTCCTGGGAGGATTACCGGTGTTATCGTGGTATTAACGGTTACCAAATGTTAAACTGGATGTGAGAACAATTAGATTACAGTTAGGCGAGCAGTTGGAGAGGTTGAAAGCCTTGGCGGTTGCGGCGTTGAAAACGAAGAGACATTTGCACTTTACGTCACACTATTATGTATTACCTCGAAAATGTGTTGATCTTATCTTAGCCAATTATCCAACAAACAAAAAAAAAACCCAAAAGTTTTCAATAAAGATCAAACAATCATATTAATATCTTGATTCTCGGTTTGGGTTGGAGGGGGGGGGCTATAAATAAGCTAAGACGCTTATCACTTAGCACGAAATCGTGGCCCTGTAATCCAACTTGGATTTGGAGAAAAGGTGCTCGTGGGGGGGGGCACAGAATGAGCCTTCTGTAGTCTCAGTTAGTCCCTCAGTTTGGCGCGGGAGTAACGCGGCTGAATATTGTTTCGTCTGGCTTCATGTCGGCACATATCGACTATTTAATTTTTAAAAAATAACTGTTGTTAAAAAAAAAATATTACAAAACACAGTGTACACTCTTAACATCCAATTGGTTGCCCATGGTCCATCAAGTGACATCCAACAACTGACATCCATCAAGTGACATTTGTTGTTTGGGGTGAAGGGCGGCGATGACCGTATTTGTGCCGCAGGGTAAGTGGGCTGTTGTGACGTCACGACCCGTGTAGTGAACCCACTTGATACTCGGGATACAAGACGAGGCGGCCGGCCACGCTGGCCCCGTAATCTAGATGCAGCGTCAGTTGGGGCCCCTCCAAGTGTGTGACGTCATTGAGAGTACGTCACATCCATCTTTTGTTTCGCAATAAATAGCGGGCCGCCCACGGTCGGCCGATAATTAAACACTACTGGTGCATGTCGGAGTTATCATAATTGTAATTCAGAACAGATAAGAACAGCATAAAACAAAACAAATAGTGCCGTAAGTTATTAAACGTGTTGTTTTATTTAATGAATGGTGGAGGCGGTGTTCATTGTAGTTCATTCAGTTGCTTTATACAGTCGGTAAAAAATAAATGTAAATCTTTCATTAAATTTTCTCAGCTGGACTTTGAAAATTTTATTGTGTGCGATTAAATAGACATATTGACGTGGCAGATTGGATAGGCCTTGTAGGTTGGCTGAGGACCTGCAGGTGGGATAAGGGCCTGTAGGTGGGATGAGGACCTTCAGTGAGACGAGGACCTGTAGGTGGGGTTGATAGTTTAAAATTCCATTCGTTGGGAGACTTTCCTACGTTTTCTCTCTGTTTCTTTATTTCCTCTCCACCGCAGCTGTCCAAAAATATGCTACCCCAAAGCGTCGGTGGACAGAAAATAAATAAAGAAACTGAAAGAAGAAAAAAAATCCGCAACATTTTAGTGTGAGGTGATGGCGTTGAGGTGGGGGCGGGGAGAGGTTGGGCCCGGAATTAAAACAGCGCCCCGCCCCCTCACCTAACCTCATTTGTTTTTGGTGCCATGTATTACCGAGCAAACATTTCGCCTCCCAAAATTTCACAGCCGATGTTGTCTTCTATTCTCAATAGGTTTTTACAAGACCAAAGATCGGCGTCTTTTTTTAGCTGCCCAGCTGACCCTAAATAGAAGGAAGTCCAGACCCCGGGCATCAGTGTGATTCGCTCCTTCAGTTGTCGCGTTTGTCCAGTGGAATCGGGATCGGACCCTCCCAAAAAAAAAAAAAAAGGAAGTTTATTGATACCAATCAGTGTTGTGTGTGACGTTTTGCTCTAGATCCGCTGACATCCACTATGGCTGCAGTCACACTTTACCTTGGGATCGTTATTGCCGGCCTTGTCTTCGCCTACTTCAAGATGTTTTACAGGCGATTGTAAGTACATTTTTTTACTTCTAATTTTTAGCGCACAGTTTTTAAGATGAAAACTTAAATAAGTAGATCTAAACGTGATCTAAAGATTAAAAGAATTATACTTTCATAAATGTGTTGAATATTTTGTGTTTTTTTTTTTTTTTAATTAAAAAAATTGTTAAACATTAGAGTATATATTGTTCTTACTTTAAAATGAAGTAGTAGATTCTATATCTCAATAACGTGAATAAAAATTAACACACCTTTTTTAAAACAGGCGTAAAAATTTAAGTTACAAACACTTCTCTCATTAATATTACATCACAAATGTGCGATATTGGAATAAATGTAAACCCACCGTTACGGACACCAACCCTCCCCCACAACAGATTAGTAATTAAACCTTTGTTTCCTTATTTGACATTGTCAAACAATAGCTGCCACGCAGCTGGGGGCAAAGTGGGGGGGGGATCTGGCGTGGTGCAGTGCATGTTCTCATCACCACCTGTCACACAGCAATAAGGGGGGCGGGGGCGGGGGCAGGGAGGAAAGGGCAACACTCTATATCAATAGGATCGCCCTTGACTCCAGCAACTTATTTCCTCCCTGGCTATAAATCATGTTTCTGTTTAAATTGCTGATCTAAGGAAATCTGCAGACACAGAGGCAGAGGGCGGGTTGTTGTGACTAGTGATAGGACTGAATTCAAGAATTCTGCTGTTCGGTATTGCAGAGAGTTGAAATATTGCGCGTCGTTTATTTTTCATTACAAACATGAGCCTCTATGGCCAACCTGTTTAATTCAATACCCACAAAACACCGGAAACATTTTGTCGATAAATTAAAAATATTTTACATTAATACATACAATTCCCATTCCTGTTTGTATATGTTCATGTTGACTACAATTCCCGCGAGCCGTTTATTATTTTCTTGTTCTTTCTTTTAATCAAATAATTACCAGTTGAAATTTTAACAAATTAAATTTACTAAGATCTTAAAATTTTAAGAAACGATATCCCTAATGATAAACTAATTAGCGTCCTGATGTACAGTCTCGACCACCGTCCAACAAACATGACATAATTATAGTCAACGAATTTGACCAACTTGTGTTTCACGATTGCTTGGTAATGAAGATCAAATATTTTTTTTTTATGTATCACCATGGTTTTAATAATAATCTTAAAATGACAATCTTCGCATGTCTCTATTTTAGACGCGCCGGAGAGCCACCACTTGCACCTGGCCACTTTCTCTGGGGCAACGGCAAGCAGTTCACGGAGCACGCCGTCAAGTTCCTGCACCAGGCCCACAAGAAATGCGGAGACGTGTTTACCATTAGGTTCCTCAACCAGTACTGGACGATGGTGCTGGACATCCACAGCTACGAGAGGTTCGCCAAGGAGAAGAACTTTGATTTCGACGCCATTCAGGAGCAGGTCAACCAGAACGTCTTCGGCTACCAGCTAGCTGACGCCAGGAAGATGATCGGCGAGGCGGGACAGAAAGTCAACGGAAAACACCTTTTCACCTCGCTGGAAAACTTCGCCAAGAACCTCACCGAGGCCTTCAAGGACACAGCTTCCGAAAGTGACAACAAGGCGAAAAACATGAGGCGAAGCGGGTTGAACAACAATAACAATCGTGGGTCTGAAGATCTCAACACTGAGAATCTCTATGAGTCAGTCAATAACGACATCAACAAAGCTTGCGACCCCGGCAACTTCATCAACTCCCAGAGGCTGATTGAGACAATGAGCGCTGACATCCCGGCAGACAGCTGGTGCGAGGACAATTTGAGGAATCTCGCTTCCAAAACCTTCTTCTCGCCTGTCTTCTACACGATTTTCGGCCGCGGCATGCCAGGCACGGAGGGAAACTTCCACCCGCAGGTTTTCCACAAGAACTTCGATCAGTTTCACAAGTACTTCAACTTCTTGTGGTTCGGCATGCCCATGAAGATGTTTCCCCAAGCCGCCAAGGCTGCCGGAGTTCTGGCCCAGCAACCATCCAGTGCTGAGATGCTCAAGAGAGAAGGCTGCTCCGATTACATCAAATTCGCTACCGAGTTCATGCTTAAACATAAGTAAGTTCTAACATCTGTTTAATCAATTATAATTAAACGTTAATGATGTATGAATAATTTTTCACAAACTTTTTTTTTTGTTTTTCCTTAAGGCCAAAATTTATTTTAGCGTTAAGTTGATCGAATCTTTCAAAAATCTCTTTCATTATTTCATCAGTCAGTCAGAAACCGACATCATCAGCCACAACCTCGTGTTTCTGCACGTCAACTACAACACGTTCCGTGCCGTCTACTGGTGCATGTACAAGCTGATGGAGGACGAGAGCGTCATGGCCGCCGTGAGGAAGGAGGTGGAGGAGGTCGTTGAAGCCAAGAGGACAGGGACCAACACATCTGAGTATGAGGCTGAGTTCACTACTGAAGACATCAACAAGCTGCCAATAGTCGGTAAGTTCTGACTGCTTTATTTCATAGATCTTTACCGTTGGGTATTACTCTTGAAGTCCTGTATTTAATGTATGGTGTCGATGTATGCTTAAATACAAATTTATTATAAAATCTTAAATTCTTATTTGCAGACTCGTTTCTGAAAGAAGTCATCAGGTGGACCAGTGGAGTTTTCATGGTGAGGAAGTGTGTGGAGGACACAGTGTTTACCACCGACAGCGGTGAGACCTACAACATCAGGAAAGGAGACAAGGTGGCCATTTACCCACCAGTGTTCCACCACGACCCTGAGATCTTCGAAAGTCCCGAGGTGAGTTTCTACTCTGTTGGTCACGTGACTTAAATAAAACACCCCTGACTTTAAAGTAAACTCTAAATATATACGAAGGAAAAGACAACTGCAGCATCGCTTTTAATTTATTAAAAAAGAAATGGCTTTTTAGTGAAATTGGTAAAAAAAATTGGAACAAAATTGGAATCTTCTTTTTTTTTTTCTTTTTAAATGTAGAAGTCGTAACTGCTTTGAGTGATTTCGACAGTTCTACTTAAGTTTACTCCCATAACACTGCTATAATCTTTCTACTGATAACTTAAATATGATAGCGGGGGGAGCATGATAATATCAGTAGATTCTTTGATTTTTTATATGAAATCTTTACTAATGCTTCAATTTCCTCTGCTCTTTCTCAGACATTCAAATACGACCGATTCGTCGACGCCGAGTTTTTCAAGAACGGCAAGAAGATCAAGCACCCCCTGATCGGCTTCGGCTCCCTGTGCCCTGGCCAGAAGCTGTCAATGCTGCAGATCAAATGGTTCATCATTAACATCGTCAACAGCTTCAAGCTCGAGCTGGTCGAGGGTGAGAAGACGGCACCCAACACTGGCATGTACGGCCACGAGATCCTCCCGCCCACCAACGATGTCCAGTGCAGGTTCCAGCCCAGGGAGGGCGCCTGCTCCCTCAGGTACATCAACAACTACGGCTCCAACGGCAGCAAGGGACTCGGCGGTATCTCGTCCGGAAACATGTTGTGAGTCTTCGAGTAGAGAACACGATATCTGACAATTTTATAACAAATTATTTAGTATGTGATTAGAAACAATTTGTGAACTGGTTGTATATTAACGAAGATTTTTATGAGACGAGAACTACCGAGTGTGATACACCGAGAGGCGACAAAATGCTGGAGAAATGATATTGAAAACGTTTTATTTTTAATATCATTTTACATGTACGATCTTCTACAAAAACTTTTTTTTTTTAATTTTTCTTTTCTATACAATTTTTCATTCGTGAAACTTGATGGATTACTGAAGCTTGCTTTTTTAAAAAAAAAATAACATTAATTTGTCAATTAGCTCATTCAGCATCGATCTTAGATCTGACCCGAACATTACACGGCTAGATAATACAACGGAGACATAGCTTTGTGATTTCTCCGACTTTCGCATGTTTTTTTTTTTATATTGTTCCCCCCCCTCCAATCCCGTTAATGTTCACTAACTTATTTATTTATTGACTAACTTCTACGGAGCTGTCAGGCTGTGATGTTTGTTGTTAAGTGTTGATCCTGTACAGAAATGATTTTTATTGAAATATTTACAAAACTGTGTGTAACACATGACGTTTTACGCGGCGCGTGTACGAAAGTTTCCCACGAAGCTTTGGATGAAAGTCGATTGGAAAAAACAGAAAGTCGAAATGCTAAATGGAACTATTGATTATTGATTCTTTAAAGACTGACTGACTTGGTTGACTGTTTGATTGATGAATTGACTGACAGTTGAAGAAAGCTCGTGGGGCGTTGTCATAAGATTTGTTTACTTGTTTTTTGTTGTTGTTTTCTGAAAGTTATTTACGCAATTTTAAAAAATGTCAAGTAATGATCTTGTATTACCTTTGACCCAATGTCAAAAGTGTGTGAATGTTACAAAACAAAAGGGTAAAATCTATACTTTAAATAATATTTTAAAATTTATTTTTGTAAAATATTTTTTTTTCAAAACCCTTTACAAAAAATGTAGCCAGTTATGTAAAAAAATAATAATAATAACCGACCGTCGTTTAACAATAAAATGTGGTCGCCTTTTTTTCATTAGTTCTGAAAAAAAAATGTATTCTTTCAGGAGAGATATAACATTCCCCTCCTTACTCCCGGAAAAATTTAATACTTGAAATGTGCGCGTGTGAATCAATTGATTGACTAAACCGCAAGCGGTTCTCATTACGGGTAGCAAAGACTCATAGTTTTTGGTATTTTATAACACGTTGAGATAAGGCGTGTCTGGTGTGTCTCCATATCGACCCACACACAGACATGCGTAAACCGGGAAACGGCAGTGCAATTTTCATAAAATATTTCATTGATTTCTAACATAACCCATTATAATTAACTAACGAATTATTTTTTGAAGAAAAAAAGTACATTCATTTAAAATTTAGTTTTACTAACGGAATCTTATTCTTTACACGAATTCATGCTGATTTTACTTTTAAATTTCAACCCCACCCCCCACATACACACTTTTTTGTCAAATATATTTACATACAAATATGAAAACACAATTACTCTATAGATGAATAATTATATTTTTAAAATATATTAACTTTCAGATATACCGTATCGTTACAGCAGTTATTTAATATTCCTCAACCCCCCCCCCCCCTTTTCTTTTATTTAAAAAAATCAGCCACTTTTAAATTAACTTTTTCTCACCTAATAAAAATGTCAAGGCTGCTCTAATGACTCATGACGTTACCCAGCCTAGGTTTTTCTAGGGATAATTTGATCTTGATCTATGGATCATCTCGTCAGTTGCCATCTAAAATGTTTCAACCGGAATATACAAAATTGATTTGTTCGACATCAATTTTTTTTTTTACATATATAAAAATATATTTTTTGATACTTCGATTTAATGGAGTTTATGGTTGTTACTCACATTGTTAAATCGTAAGGTATAAAATATGGGATAGTAAAACATTGTGTAGAATTGATAATTAATCTTGATTGGGGGGGAGGGTGTAGGTGGGAGGGGGTTTGGGGTCGAGTCGTTCAAACGTTGAGAGTCACGAAAGGCGTCGGGATCCTAACACATGCAATATTAGTCACTTCGTTATAACTTCAATTCATTGTTTTTACAATTTTATTCTTTGCCATTGTACAATGTGTAAATAATGACACACTGCAGATATTGTTGATATGTGAATGAACCGTTTGAAAAACATAGCAACTATACCAAAGATAACTTCTTTCTTATTTTTTGGTGTGTTGTGGACCATGTTGAAATTTTTTATTTTTTTTATTTGTTTTTTTTTTAAATTTCATTTTACTAATGTGAAACTATGAATAATATTTATTGTGTTACTATTTTAAAGCAAACGTTGTTTTTTTTTTAATAATAATTTTTTACTTTGTTACCATGACTCTGATTGGTTGAATCTCGTCGTCACGTGACCCCCCCCCC
>MUZC01004686.1:66761-95790 GCA_002072015.1 Radix auricularia | reverse complement strand
TTATTTGCGTGTATTTAACTTTGACAAAAACACCCGTAGCGAAATCAAATTTGCTGTTGTATAATTTTCAAAAAATGTTTAAGGTTTGATAAACTTTAACTTTACATTGAATGTTTGAAACATTAAAATACTTTTCTTTTAAAAATAAATTATTCAAAAGAAAATAACTTTAAAAAGTTATTAAGCATTAATAATAACAACAAGTGTTGATCAAATCGTGTTCTGACTCATTTTTTTTTAACTTCGTGATCTGAAAGGAGAAATGCTACCAAAAAGGAAAATAAAAATTTAATTTCTTATAATGAGATTGGGGAAAAACACGTTTATCTTAAAAATAATTATGTTAGACTTAGAATCGATAAAAAGTTGTCAATTAATACTCACGTGGCCTGTACCCCCTAGCAATGATATTTTGTCACCTTGTGTCCAAAACAATGATGCTTTTCATCATTCAGAATGTTTTTAGCTTAACCCATTTGATGCGTATCCAAGTTTCGCGTAGATCTTGTATTTAATTAACTTATTGCATTTACAAGTACATGCCGTTGGCATGGGAAATGTGTGCGTCGTCTTCTGCTGTCACCTCGTTATAAGATGTCCAATGTCGTTTTCATACTCACATTCAAATATTGTTGTATTCCATTTTTACATATCACAGATCTGCACCGCCGTGTGCTACTTCATCGTAACTATTCCTCATTATATTGCCCCCCCCCCACCATTTATTTCCTTCATTGTCCACATGTTCACCCCTTCCCTCCCGCAAGCCGACATCATCAACGAAACCCATCTCCCCCCCCCCCCCCCTTCTCCTAGATGTTACCAACGTCTTCACTTTAGCGACTGCTGCATAATCCTTGTACAAAGGCGTCACACTTAATTTATTATTGCCGTTCTCGCTGTCTAATGTGTTCTAATTTTTTTTTCGGTTTATTTATTTAACATTTTGAATGTGTACAGAGTTTGTACAAAATGTGCATAGATTTGTGTACAGAGCTGAGAGTAAGTTATGGTGCTCATATTCAAATAATTTATTCAATAAAATAAAAGTAAAAATAATTACCTGTGTCCTTTAAATTTATTTTAATTTGTTGAAGTTTTCCAATATATGCCATTAGTATGTCTCATGACGTCTGTGTCTGAGTGTCTCATATTGCACGTCTGAGTGTCTCATATTGAACGTCTGTGTCCGAGTGTCTCATATTGCACGTCTGTTTCTGAGTGTCTCATATTGCACGTCTGTGTCCGAGTGTCTCATATTGCACGTCTGTGTCCGAGTGTCTCATATTGCACGACTGTTTCCGATTGTCTCACAATGCAGAGCTGTGTCGAGATTCGTTTGGCAGTTACAGATATACCATGAGACAATCTGGAATTTCTCATTTGAATTTATTAAAGGTAAACATTCATTAGCAAAGAAAATAAATTGATCGTAACGACCTGGCAGTTGATGTTTTGATTGTTGCACCAGATCAAATACGTCATACCTGACTAAGAGTGATTCATCCTGACCAAAAGGTCTTTTAGAGGATTCACTAGACGCTACGCGTAGCGGATGTTAAATGTAGATATTGTTATGGGTAGAAGGTTTTTAACGTGAAAGAAATTAAATTGATTTTCAAGTTTCGAAAACAAACTTTAATTAATTGTCTATTAAGAGTGTAATCTAACATATATTATTAATTTCAATCAAGCACATTGAAATTGTACTGGTAGTGTCTAATTATTTTTTTAACAAAAATTTGAATAAATAAAAACACAATTTGGATCGCGATCGATCGGACAAAAAGCTACTTTATTTTTCTAATAATCTATTATTTGGTGGAACAAATAGCGTAAAGTTTGATTCGACATAGTAAAATGCTTTTCAAAAGACATTGCAATCAATCATATTTTTTATTAAACATTTGCAAATTTCATATTTATCGAGGTGTATTAGGTCTAAATAAGTAAAATTTATTGTAATTTATTCTTGTTTCCTTTTTTTTCTAAATTATCTAAAGGAACGTATTCGAAAAAAGAAATCTTTAAATAGCCCCATGATAGAGAATAATTTGCAACTTTTTAAAACCCGAGACGCGATGGCAAGTCTCTCTTCTCAAATCCAAGACTTCGCTGTTGCCAAATATTCTGAACCATCCATTGGCTCGAGATATCTGGGGCACGGGACACCAAGAGTTAAGTTTGACCCACGGCCAACGACGACTGTTTCAAGTTGGAAGACATTCCCAGTTTCAGCATCCCGTCTGAACTGTTAGTCTCCAACTTGGACCGTTGGACGGGATTCAACACCGGTCTGAAAATATCCTCCATGTTTGTGTGGCGCACATTCTATACCCCCAGTCAAATCGCCACCACCCCCACTCCCCAATCTTTACTCTCCTATTTAACCTGTTACGAAATCACTTGTTACGTCCCTCTCCCTCTTTCTCTCTCTCCCTTTCTCTCTCTCTCTCTCTCTCCCTCTCTTTCCCTAACACTGTTTCTCCATCTTCGTCTCTATTTCCCTTTCTTCATCACTGCCTTTACACTCGCTCTACCTTTTCCCACGAATTCATATTTATCGCGTTTTTTTCCGTTCTTTCCATATAATCATCTGTCCCCCCTCTCACAAACTATTATTTTCTTTACTCTCCCTCCTCTCACTTATTTGGATCTCTTCCTAGCGTCTCTTTTCTCCTTGTCAAAATGACTCCTCTCCAATTAACTCCCTCTCCCCACTATCCCTTTTTTTTCACCTCTCCTCCCTTTGCGTCTAACCATCTAACTTATCAAGATCATACTTTTCTCTCCCTCGCTTTCTGACCTGCCTCCTCCACTCTATCTCTCTCTCTCTCTTTCCATTTTCTCCACCTTCTCCTTTCATGATTCTTTCCCCTCTCCCTTTTTCCATTTTCTCCACCTTCTCCTTTCATGATCCTTTCCCCTCTCTCTCTCTTTTCCCATTTTCTCCATCTTCTCCTTTCATGATTCTTCTCTCTCTCTCCCCCTCTCTCTCTCTCTCTCAAATTTTGTTCTACTCTCTTCCAAAATTTTAGTTTTATTTAATATTTCAATTATAGCACTGTGATCAGAGGGCTCGTGAGAGAGTAGAGGGGGGGGGGGAGCAGGTCTTGCTGTTTTTTGGGGCCTTCTATCTCGCAAGGTGAATCACCCAGTCAAGACGGGAGGTAATCCTTGACCCACTGAACTCTCCCACCACGAACTAGAGGCAGACGTGCCTCAAAAAAATCAACTGTCAACTGTTTTCCCCCCTGATGGGATTTAAAATCGTCACGGTGTGTGGCGTTAGCTGTTTCACTGATTGTACCACAAAGTTGTAGTAGATCTAGAGTCTAAAACCAGAGACACCAGCCATCAGAGAATATGTTTAGCACTTGTATTTACTGTGAGTTCACATCTCAGTTATCACTTCAGACACCAGCGAAATAATGCCCTGGTGCTTGTCTTAACATTGTTTGAACGATATGATTTATATTATCTCTCTCTCCCTCTCTCTCTCTCCCCCTCGTTATATATATATATATATATANATAACTCATATTGGGGAAAAAACTATATTTCGGCAATTATACCCCTAGTGAGAGGTGATTTAATATTTTTTGCCTCTTAAGGGGAGGGGGTACTCAACAACTTCCAAAAATGTTAAGTTTCTACCTACACGGAAACTTGGAGAATTAGTGTTGATTCAGTTTTATATAGCCCATTTTAGGTGAAAAAAAAGTTTTGGGCCCCCGGTGACACATGAGAGGAAATTTTTAAAATTTATATAATTATTTTTCCTTGTCAACGTGCAGGGGTATAATAAGATTTTCAATTTTTATAAATCTCACATAAGAAAAAAAACTTTTTGGGGCCCCGGCCCCCATAAGTGTGTATTTCAAAATTCTTTTACACCGACTTTCGTCGTGAGAAGGCAATTAACAATTTCACAAAGTTTCACGCTCCTACCAACATTGAAAATTGGATAATTAGTAATTTATAATATAAGAAAAACTATATTTGGTCCCCCGGTCCCCCATTAGTGGGAATTTTAACATTCTTTTTTGGCAATTTTTGTCAGGAGATTGCACTCAACAAATTCCGAAAGTTTTATTTTTCTACCTACGCGAGAAATTGACAAATAAGTGATTTTCAGTTTCTACATAGTTTCTACAAATATATTTGGAAAAAACTACATTTGGGCCCCCGGTCCCCAGTAAAGGATATTTGAAATATTTTCAGCCTGCTACCATCACGAATGTGAATTTAGCAACTCCCCAACGTTTTATGTGTTTACCTACACGGGCAATAAGTGACTTAGAGCTTTTGAATTTTTATAAATATATAGGAAAAAATATGTTTTTGGAACCCCGGCCCCCATGAGTGTGTATTTAAAAATTCTTTTACACCGAATTACGTCTTGAGAGGGTACTTTAACATATTCCCAAAGTTTCATGCTCCTACCTACACGGGAAATCGGAGAATTAGAGATGAGTTGGTTTTTAATATAAGAAAAACTATATTTGGGCCCCTGATCCCCCATGAGAAGGAAATTTAACATTCTTTTTTGTCAATTTTTGTCGGGAGCATGTACTGAAAAAATGTCCAAAGTTTCATGCTTCTACATATACGGGAAGTAGGAGATTTAGTGAATTTCAATTTTTACATAGCTCATATAAGGAAAAAAAACGTTTTTGGGGCCCCGGCCCCCATGAGTGGGAAATTAAATATTTTTTCCAACTATATATGGGAGCATGTACTTAACAAATTTCCAAAGTTTCATGCTTCTACCTACACGGGAAATATAAAAATTGATGATTTTCAATTTTTATAAAGCCCAAATTAAGGAAAAAATGTTTTTAGGCCCCCGGCCCCACATGAGCGAGATTTTAAAAATTCTTTTTCGCCAATTTTCATAGAGAGAAGGTACCCAACAACTTCCCAAAGTTTTATGCTTCTACCTACACGGGAATTTAAAGAGTTAGTGATGAGTCGGTTTTTAATATAAGAAAAAGTATATTTGGGCCCCTATGAGAGGGAATTTTAACATTTTTTGTGCCAATTTTTGTCGGGAGCGTGTACTCAAAATATTTCCAAAGTTTCATGCTTCTACCCATGCTTGAAATAGGAGAATTAGTGATTTTCAATTTATATATAGCTCATATTAGGAAAAAAACCATTTTTAGGGCCCCGGCCCCCATGAATGGGAAATTTTACTCTTTTTTTCCTATTATAATTGGGAGCAAGTACTTAACAAATTTCTAAAGTTTCACGATTCTACCTACATGGGAAATAATAAAATATGTGATTTTCACTTTTTATATAGCCCAAATTAGGAAAAAAAATGTTTTTTGGCTCCCGGCCCCACATGAGCGAGATTTTAAAAATTCTTTTTCGCCAATTTTTGTCGTGAGAGGGTAACCAACAATTTCCGAAAGTTTCATGATTCTACCTACACGGGAAGTTGGAGAATTAGTGATGAATGAGTGAGTGAGTCAGGGCTTTCCCTTTTATTAGTATAGATAAAATACTTTGTGTACTAAGTTTAATATTTCGTATTTCTCAAACAAAGATAAGTTACATGGGCTCTTGTCCAAAAAAAGTGGACGCCGTATGCGCTTTAAAAAAAGTGGGCGCCGTAGGCGCCAAGGCACCCTAGCGCTACCTAGTTTATTAATAAATGGGTTTCTATTTTTATGTCAAGTGCGGTGAGCCATGCTAGCTGGGGGAGCTTGATGGTTAAGTTCCCATATTATTAAATGTTTTTTTTTGAAAAAGCGAAAAAGGAAGAAAAAAAATCAGTGCTTTCCACAAAGTGAAGCTGTGCATACATACACTGTTGGATAAATCCGGTGACTCCTCCAAAGAAAAAAAGACATATACACCATTAAATTTTTAGTTATTGCTCACTCCTACATTTCCTAGTCCTGATAGTTAATGATGTTTTCTTTTATAACTGTTACTTGTGCGGATCTTACTTTTTCCCACAATTCCCATTCTATAATCCACCATCTTTAAAAATCAACTTATTTTCTTATCTCACAGACGCCATCTGATTTGGACATTTATAACCATCACTATCATTCTTCTGCTTGTTTCATTTCACAGGTTTTTCCAATTACCGCACTCTTGATCGCCCCGTAGTCTCCGGGGTGGCCTTTGGGTAGTTTATGANTTTTTTGTTTTTTTTGTTGTTTTTTTCTTTGAATAAATGAGTGTATACGTAGCCTCGGTGAATTGATTTAATTTTATTTAAACAAAACTTTTAATTTCAATAAATACTTTATCAAAATAAGATATAATTTAAATAACCTTCATCTTTTCTATTCTGTTTTAAATCTTCCTTTTAATTCATTTTATATATTATGGAGCTAAGACAAATTAAATGTTATTTATAATTTTGTGTTGATACAATTTTATTTCACTCACCAGCTGTTTGTATATGAATAAGTGCATATGTATGTAGCATATATTAATCTGCGTCATTAATTGCTTTTAAATTTTATTTCAATCAAAATTTATAATTTTCATTAAAAACTTCATCAAAATTTTGCTATTGTTTTAGGTTTAATTTTTTTCTCTATGCATTTATGTAGTTTTTTACTTGGGGTCCTTCGATAAGTTTAGAAAATGAAAAAGGGGTCTATGTGTAAAAAGTTGAGAACCACTGTGTTAGGTTTACGGTTGGACCAGAATAGCTTTGTTGTGCAGTCGCTGTTTTGATACAGTCGCTGTTTTGATACAATCGCTGTTTTGAAGTCGCTGTTTTGACTGTCGCTGTTTTGACACAGTCGCTGTTTTGAATTCGCTGTTATGACTGTCACTGTTTTGACTGTCGCTGTTTTGAACTCGTGCCCACTTGCCGCTGGCGGCTGGTCAGTGTCTCATGACAATCTCTTACCGATTTCAAACAACAATCTCTGCTGGTGGCTGGTCAGTGTCTCATGACAATCTCTTACCGATTTCAAACAACAATCTCTGCTGGTGGCTGGCCAGTGTCTCATGACAATCTCTGCTGATAGTTTGTCAGTGTCTCATGACAATCTCATACCGACTTCATACATCAATCTCTGCTGGTGGCTTGTCAATGTCTCATGACAATCTCCTACCGACTTCATACAACAATCTCTGCTGATGGCTGGTCAGTGTCTCATGATAATCTCTGCTGATGGCTTGTCAGTGTCTCATGATAAGCTCTGCTGATGGCTTGTCAGTGTCTCATGACAATCTCTGCTGATGGCTGGTCAGTGTCTCATGACAATCTCTGCTGATGGCTGGTCAGTGTCTCATGACAATCTCTGTGATGGATGGTTAGTGTCTCATCACAATCTCCTACCAACTTCATACAACAATCTCTGCTGATGGCAGGTCAGTGTCTCATGACAATCTCCTACCCACTTCATACAACAATCTCTGCTGATGGCTGGTCAGTGTCTCATGACAATCTCCTACCAACTTCGTACAACAATCTCTGTGATGGCTGGTCAGTGTCTCATCACAATCTCCTACCAACTTCATACAACAATCTCTGCTGGTGGCTGGTCAGTGTCTCATGACAATCTCTGTTGATGGTTATTCAGTGTCTCATCACAATCTCCTACCAACTTCATACAACAATCTCTGCTGGTGGCTGGTCAGTGTCTCATGACAATCTCTGCTGATGTCTGGTCAGTGTCTCATGACAATCTCCTACCAACTTCATACAACAATCTCTGCTGATGGCTGGTCAGTGTCTCATGACAATCTCTGCTGATGGCTGGTCAGTGTCTCATGACAATCTCTGCTTGTGGCTGGTCAGTGTCTCATGACAATCTCTGTTGATGGCTGGTCAGTGTCTCATGACAATCTCCTACCGACTTCATACAACAATCTGTGCTGGTGGCTGGTCAGTGTCTCATGACGATCTCTGTTTATGGCTGGTCAGTGTCTCATGACACTCTCTGCCGGTGGCTGGTCAGTGTCTCATGACGATCTCCTACCGACTTCATACAACAATCTCTGCTGGTGGCTGATCAGTGTCTCATGACAATCTCTGCTGATGGCTGGTCAGTGTCTCATGACAATCTCCTACCGACTTCATACAACAATTTCTGCTGAAGGCTGGTCAGTGTCTCATGACAATCTGTGCTGATGGCTGGTCAGTGTCTCATGACAGACTCTGCTGATGGCTGGTCAGTGTCTCATGACAATCTCTGTTGAAGGCTGGTCAGTGTCTCATCACAATCTCCTACCGACTTCATACAACAATCTCTGTTGATGGCTGGTCAGTGTCTCATCATTATATCCTATCGACTTCATTCAACAATCTCTGCTGATGGCTGGTCAGCGTCTCATGACAATCTCCTACCGACTTCATACAACAATCTCTGCTGATGGCTGGTCAGCGTCTCATGACAATGTCCTACCGACTTCATTCAACAATCTCTGCTGATGGCTCGTCAGTGTCTCATGACAATCTCCTACCAACTTTATACAACAATCTCTGCTGATGGCTGGTCAGTGTCTCATGACAATCTCCTACCAACTTCATACAACAATCTCTGCTGGTTGCTGGTCAGTGTCTCATGACAATCTCTGCTGATGGCTGGTCAGTGTCTCATGACAATCTCCTACAACTTTATACAACAATCTCTGCTGGTGGCTGGTCAGTGTCTCATGACAATCTCTGCTGGTGGCTGTTCAGTGTCTCATGACAATCTCCTACCAACTTCATACAACAATCTCTGCTGATGGCTGGTCAGTGTCTGATGACAATCTCCTACCAACTTCATACAACAATCTCTGCTTATGGCTATTAAGTGTCTCATGACAATCTCTGCTGATTGCTGGTCAGTGTCTCATTACAATCTCCTACCGACTTCATACAAAAATCTCTGCTGATGGCTGGTAAGTGTCTCACGACAATCTCTGCTGATCTCTGGTCAGTGTCTCATGCCAATCTCTGCTGATGGCTGGTCAGTGTCTCATGACAATCTCCTAACGACTTCATTCAACAATCTCTGTTGATGACTGGTAAGTGTCTCATGATAATCTCTGCTGATGGCTGGTCAGTGTCTCATGACAATCTCTGTTGACGGCTGGTCAGTGTCTCATGACAATCTCTGCTGATGGCTGGTCAGTGTCTCATGACAATCTCTGCTGATGGCTGGTCAGTGTCTCATGACCATCTCTGCTTAATGGCTGGTCAGTGTCTCATGACAATCTCTGCTTATGACTGGTCAGTGTCTCATAACAATCTCCTAACGACTTCATACAACAATCTCTGCTGATGGCTGGTCAGTGTCTCATGACAATCTCCTAACGACTTCATACAACAACCTCTGCTGATGGCTGGTCAGTGTCTCATGACAATCTCTGTTGATGGCTGGTCAGCGTCTCATGACAATCTCTGCTGATGGCTGGTTAGTGTCTCATGACAATCTCCTAACGACTTCATACAACAATCTCTGCTGATGGCTGGTCAGTGTCTCATGTCAATCTCTGTTGATGGCTGGTCAGTGTCTCATGACAATCTCTGCTGATGGCTGGTCAGTGTCTCATGACAATCTCCTAACGACTTCATTCAACAATCTCTGCTTGATGGCTGGTCAGTGTCTCATGACAATCTCTGCTTGATGGCTGGTCAGTGTCTCATGACAATCTCTGCTTGATGGCTGGTCAGTGTCTCATGACCATCTCTGCTGATGGCTGGTCAGTGTCTCATGACAATCTCTGCTGATGGCTGGTCAGTGTCTCATGACAATCTCTGCTGATGGCTGGTCAGTGTCTCATGACCATCTCTGCTTGATGGCTATTCAGTGTCTCATGACAATCTCCTAACGACTTCATACAACAATCTCTGCTGATGGCTGGTCAGTGTCTCATGACAATCTCTGCTGATGGCTGGTCAGTGTCTCATGACAATCTCTGCTGGTGGCTGGTCAGTGTCTCATAACAATCTTCTAACAACTTCATACACTTATCTCTGCTGATGGCTGGTCAGTGTCTCATGACAATCTCTGCTGATGGCTGGTCAGTGTCTCATGACAATCTCCTAACGACTTCATACAACAATCTCTGCTGATGGCTGGTCAGTGTCTCATGACAATCTCTGTTGATGGCTGGTCAGTGTCTCATGACAATCTCTGTTGATGGCTGGTCAGTGTCTCATGACAATCTCCTAACGACTTCATTCAACAATTTCTGCTTGATGGCTGGTCAGTGTCTCATGACAATCTCTGCTGATGGCTGGTCAGTGTCTCATGACAATCTATGCTGATGGCTGGTCAGTGTCTCATGACAATCTCCTAACGACTTCATTCAACAATCTCTACTTATGGCTGGTCAGTGTGTCATGACAATCTACTGATGGCTGGTCAGTGTCTCATGACAATCTCCTAACGACTTCATTCAACAATTTCTGCTTGATGGCTGGTCAGTGTCTCATGACAATCTCTGCTGATGGCTGGTCAGTTTCTCATGACAATCTCTGCTGATGGCTGGTCAGTGTCTCATGACAATCTCCTAACGACTTCATTCAACAATCTCTGCTGATTGCTGGTCAGTGTCTCATAAACAATCTCTTCTGATGGCTGGTCAGTGTCTCATGAAAATCTCTGCTGATGGCTGGTCAGTGTCTCATGACAATCTCTACTGATGGCTGGTCAGTGTCTCTTGACAATCTCTGCTGATGGCTGGTCAGTGTCTCATGACAATCTCTGTTGATGGCTGGTCAGTGTCTCATGACAATCTCTGTTGATGGCTGGTCAGTGTCTTTTGACAATCTCTACTGATGGCTGGTCAGTGTCTCTTGACAATCTCTACTGTAGGCTGGTCAGTGTCTCATGACAATCTCTACTGATGGCTGGTCAGTGTCTCATGACAATCTCTACTGATGGCTGGTCAGTGTCTCATGACAATCTCTGCTGATGGCTGGTCAGTGTCTCATGACAATCTTCTAACGACTTCATACAACAATCTCTGCTGATGGCTGGTCAGTGTCTCATGACAATCTCTACTGATGGCTGGTCAGTGTCTCATGACAATCTCTACTGATGGCTGGTCAGTGTCTCTTGACAATCTCTGCTGATGGCTGGTCAGTGTCTCATGACAATCTTTGTTGATGGCTGGTCAGTGTCTCATGACAATCTTTGTTGATGGCTGGTCAGTGTCTCTTGACAATATCTGCTTAATGGCTGGTTAGTGTCTCATGACAATCTCTGCTGAGCGCTGGTCAGTGTCTCATGACAATCTCTACTAATGGCTGGTCAGTGTCTCATGACAATCTCTGTTGATGGCTGGTCAGTGTCTTTTGACAATATCTGCTTAATGGCTGGTCAGTGTCTCATGACAATCTCTGCTGATGGCTGGTCAGTGTCTCATGACAATCTCTACTAATGGCTGGTCAGTGTCTCATGACAATCTCTGTTGATGGCTGGTCAGTATCTCATGACAATCTCTGCTGATGGCTGGTCAGTGTCTCTTGACAATCTCTACTGATGGCTGGTCAGTGTCTCATGACAATCTCTACTGATGGCTGGTCAGTGTCTCATGACAATCTCTACTGATGGCTGGTCAGTGTCTCATGACAATCTCCCACCGATTTTATTCTACAAACATTTCAATTCATCTTGGCCTAATGGCTCGGTAAACATTGTTGAACACAGTATTGAATCCGGCAGCTTTGTTTATCCAACTGAATGCGACCCAAACAATACAAGAGACGAGCCCTTATTATGTTTAAAATAAGCTCTTTATTACCATGTGATTGATGCAGTTTGCTAGTTGTTTCCTGATCTCTCAACATCTCTCTCTTTCTCTCTCTAACTAACTAAACACACACACACACAAACACACATACAAACGCACGCACGCACGCAAGCACACACGCACGCAAGCACACCAGTCCGCACGCAAGCAGGCATGAACGCACGCACACACGCTCGCGCGCGGTAACACACACAACCTAGTTGGGTTCGTTTACCCTAATAATTCCTTATCATCACTAGATTTTAACCTAGAGTACTTCCGGTGGTCCAAACTTGAATTCGTCTGCAGTACCAATCATAATGTAATAGATATATATCAGAGCCTTACTGAAAACATCCTTATAGAATCATCCAATAAATTTTGAGGCTGTAACCAAATTGAAAAATCCTTTTTAACAATACTAGATATCTATATCTAAATCCTACTGCTTTAGGCTTTGTCATAATTAACCAGAGGATTTTGATTATGACCCGTCTAATAGCTCAAAATTCTTTTAAACCATCAAATTCTGTAGAATTGGGGACATGACATGATCTTTGTAGAGTTAATGACACGACATGATCTTTGTAGAGATGATTATACGACATGATCTTTGTAGAGTTGAAGACACGACATGACATTTGTAGAGAGAGTTTATGACACGATATGATCTTTGTAGAATTATGCCATGACATGATCTTTGTAGAGTTCATGACACGACATGATCTTTGTAGATTTGATGACATGACATGATCTTTGTAGAGTTAATGACACTACCTGATCTTTGTAGAGTTATGACACTACCTGATTCTGCAATACTATTTTAAGTGTTCGTTTTTATCATTATTTTCTTTCGTTTTTGTGTTTTTTTAAAAAAGTATTTAGATATGCTCTGCTTGAAGGCGGCGTCTTTTAAAAGCGCTGAGTTTACTAGTAAAATAAGCAAAAACTCTTCATTGGCATGTCACTGAAATAAATGTTATTTTTGTTTTCAAAAACTTGAGATTAGTGAAACGTTGCTAATCGCAAGGGCTACACTCGATGGCTAGGCCATCAAGACTGGGTCCTGATTGGGTCATATATCACGTGAGGTGTTTCCTGCAGGTGCTACCTTCACTTAATTGGCAGCTCTCTGCCGTTGATATCACTTGATAAATGGCCTAACATTTGGTAACGCCAGGCTTGTCCATGGGGCATATTTTTCTGTCCCATCCCATCGTATCCCATGGCAATTTATGCCTGTCCCATCCCATCCCATGGGAGAAACATTCCCATGGACAAGCCTGGGTATCGCCGACGGCCATGATGATCGGGCGTTCTGTGGACCCCTGGAAAAATACGGGCCGCGGAGGCTTCTTTAATGGATGAATTTGATTAAATTGTAGAATGATATATTACTAATGATCAATGAGTAATGGCTAATCTTTACTATCACAGGCGTTCCCATTAGATAGAAGCTTATTGCGCCCTACGTTAATAAATGATTTAGGTAAGTTCTTGCATTTTTGTTTAAGTTTTAAATGTTGACCGGGGTTTTGTTTTCCTGATTTGTTCAGCCAACCGATACCAAGTCCGAATTCCAGGCGAACAGAGAAGAGAATTCGTATTCGCTTGTTCTTGGTTACAGATTAAGAAGTTTGTCTTTGTCTCTATGCCTATCTGATGGTTGTATTACATAAAATGTGTGTTGTATATCCAAGTTAGAATAAATTGCCTTATGGATGATTAATACTTTGCCTTTCGTTCTTCAAACCTTAAGTGTATCAAAGTTTAATGATTTAACTAATGATGCTACCGTGACATATAAAAATACATGACTAATGATTATTTTGACATGACTAAAGATCATGTTACCGTGACTAAAAATCAAATTGCATGACTAAGGATCATATTGCAATAACTTATGATCATATTGTCATGACTAATAATGATATTGACTTGACTAAAGATCATATTTCTATGACTAAAGATAATATTGGCATGACTTAATATAAAGATCATATAGACATAATTAATGCTTATATTAACATGACTTATCATCATATTGACATGAGTAAAGATCATATTTCTTTGACTTAAAATCGTATTACCATGATTAAGGTCATATTGTCATGACTAATAAACATATTGCCATGACTAATGATCATATTGCCATGACTAATGATCATATTGCCATGACTAATGATCATATTGCCATGACTAATGAACATATTGCCATGACTAATGATCATATTGTCATGACTAATGATCATATTGCCATGACTAATGATCATATTGCCATGACTAATGATCATATTGCCATGACTAATAAACATATTGCCATGACTAATGATCATATTGCCATGACTAATGATCAAATTGACATGACTAATGATCATATTGCCATGACTAATGATCATATTGTTATGACTAATGATCATATTGTTATGACTAATGATCATATTGCCATGACTAATCATCACATTGCCATTACTGGCTATTTGCGCACCTAAGTTAGACCACAAATCATTTTAAATGTCCTCGTCATCATGTTATGCAACATCCAATTAAATCATTTCCCCAAGCACCAATCGACTACCTTATCTCCATCAAACACGATTACTAACAAAAAACCTATTTAAACAGAGTAGGGACCTAGCATCAACATCAACACGGCCATGACTATTTACACGGCGAGATCGACTAGTTTGTGAACTAATTTAGCAGTAATCAAAATTAGTGGCTTCGTCCTGATAGCAACGCTAATCAAAACACGTTTTTCAGCACATAGAAATAAGTTTTAGCGAACCAGCCGGATGTAGTGGAAAGATTAATTCGAAACGACCATAGTAGCATCGACGCGACATTAAAACTACAGTGATTAGTGATTTAAAAAATTGTTCAATAAAAGATTCTGACACGTAAAAGTAGCTCTGAAATAAACTACGATTAAATATCATTTCCGAAAGTTGTTTATTCCTGTATTCGTTTGGATCATGCGGACAGTGACAAAGGAGCCGACTTCTGATATTTTAAGCCTGTTTCTGGTGTGTATGGTGTCCCCTTCATGGTGTTCACTTAACGGGTCGCTGTCATCTTGGCGGGACGCCAAATCGAGGCTGAAGGAGGATATTGTTGGTCACAGGGCGGCGAAACACAAGCTGAGTCCAGGGGATAATTCTGCCTTGACCTTGACCTTCACCGTTTGGCCGTTCCAGGTAAGTGGACTCGAAAAGAGCGAGCAAAATTAGGTTTGTCTTATATGGTGGAAATCTGTTAAAAGTAGGGCTGTACCGGATTCAAACTTTTGAAATCCTGCCGGAGCCAGATTTGGTCAAATTCATGAAATGAAATCCTGCCGGAGCCAGATTTGGTCAAATTCATGAAATGAAATCCTGCCCGAGCCAGATTTGGTCAAATTCATGAAATGAAATCCTGCCGGAGCCAGATTTGGTCAAATTCATGAAACAAGATCCGGCCGGAGTGGGAGCCGTTTTTAAATTTGTAAAAATGGCCGGATTCCGGTTTTGCTGAAACCGAAATCCGGTAAACCCCTATTTAAAGGATACATCCAAGGGATTAAGTTCATATTTAATATTGACACGGTATTTTATGAGGGCTTTTTTATAACAAATGTGTGTAAAAATCTACTTCAGTTTGACCGATAAGAAAAACTTCTTTACAACATAATTATGCTAAAAGTTTAGAAAAATAATAATATTGATCATTATATACTTACATTAAAAATTTGTATTACTTTGACCTTGTTAAAGAAAAGTAATATTATTTATAAAATACGAAGCCTAAACAGCCTGAGAGATGACAAACTTTGTTATTAAGAATTGGAGATTCAATTTTCATTAGAGGAGAACGGCTGAACGAGACGCCGTTTGCGTTTTGTTTATTATTATTTAATTTCATAATATCTTAAATTTTAATATAATACATACAGCTGAATATGCATAGAACATGAACTATTTTATCATTGTGGATGCTTGATGTTTATAACCAATGGGGACAAGATCTTTTAGCTTACACTTCATTATTTTTAAATAACACATGTATCGTATAGTTAGTTTGATGAAATAGTATCCCTTTCATATTGAGAGCTAGTTAAGTTAAAAAAAAAAAAAACAGTATTTCGTTTCTTTTAAATTTTAAATGTGAATCAAAAGGTTCTCAAGATGGATGAAGTGGAACAATCCGTGACCACGGTCAGCTACGTGGAGGTTCATTGGCGGGATGAGGATCTCGCCTGGAACGCGAGCGATTACGAGAATATATCACAATTAGGTCTGGATTACGACGAGTAAGTTGACATCTTATAAGTTCTGTCCCAGAAGTCAGATAACATTTGTTGTGGAACTGGAAAAAATACAAAATAAACAAACTAATTGTGCAAGAAGATATTAAATTTGAGTTTTATTTATAAACTACTACTATCTTGGACGTTTCGGCTAATGCCTTCGCGAGTACAATAACATGAAATACGTACTTTCATAAGTCTTAAAACTAGGGCTGTTACCGATTAATTTGAATTTACTCGTTAACTTTTGAAAAATTACCGAATAATTAATCGATAATTTTGATTAAAGCTAAAAATAAGATGTATGACGTCATTTAAATGAAAATTTCAAGGGAAGTAATAAAAAAAACAGGCAATATAATAGTTTTTTGAGATATATTTAACTATAAGTAGTTCAAAATGATGACAATGAATTCAAATTTTGTTATTGTTAAATAAGTTAAAACAATGTCTAACTTTTTATTATAATTTTCCTTATAAGAACAGCTTATTTTAAAGTTATCACTTTAAACATCTTTTTAGCGCATTTTCGAGAAGTCGAAATGCGCTATTGTATCCGTTTTGTCCGTCTGTCCGTCCGTCCGTCTGTCATCACCCTAGATCTCAGCATCCATAAGTCCTAGACCCATGATGTAAATATGTTTTTTGTATGTCCTGACCTGCCATTTGTGAATCAACCCTCAGTTACTCGAACCGACCTCTTGTAGTGGCAGTAGAGCTCCTGGAAGTATGAAAGTCCTAGACACATGATGTATATCACAAGAGTTCCTACCACCTCCAACACACAAGAGTTCCTACCACCGCCAACACACAAGAGTTCCTACCACCACCAACACACAAGAGTTCCTAAAAATTCATAAAAGGGAGGCGTTATCCCCAGAATTCTGCGGATAACTTTGAGCGTTATCCCCAGAATTCTATTAATAGTTCGATGTGGAAGGGAGAATTCAGTGAAATATTCTTAAGCCTCAGGTGCCAGCCTTATTGTTTTTCATGTCGATTGCTGCCATTTTGTTAAAATTAGGGCTGTTATCGATTAATTAAAATTTTATCGTTAACTTTTGAAAAATTACCGATTAATTAATCGATAATTTTCATTAAGTTACAAATAAGATGTATGAACGCGACCCCCTTAAGGTGAAAATTTCAAGGGAACTAACAAAAACAGGCAATTATCATTTTTAATTTTAAATATAAGAGCTTATTTGAAAGGTTACACTTTGAAAATCTGTTTTTTTAATTGAGAGGTTTTTAAGTAAAAAATGCAAACTATTATTAATTATTTAAAATTTATTAATAAATCGAAACAACTATCTAAAACAACCTCTTCAATTTATTCACTATTTTATCGATTAAAATAATTTTTATCGATACATTTTTTACCGATTAATCGAGAAATTAATCGGTAATTTCCGCAGCCCTAGTTAAAATGTTGTTAATTTCATCGCTAAACCTAACCCACACCCAACTAAAACCTATCATTAAACCTAACCCACACCCTAAAACCTATCACTAAACCTAAAAAACTTAACCCACACCCTAAAACCTATCGCTAAACCTAACCCACACCCTAAAACCTATCACTAAACCTAAAAAACTTAACCCACACCCTAAAACCTATGACTAAACCTAACCCACACCCTAAAACCAATCACTAAACCTAATCTACACCCTGAAACCTATCACTAAACCTAACCCACACCCTAAAACCTATCACTAAACCTAAAAAACTGAACCCACACCCTAAAACCTATCACTAAACCTAAATCATGAACGAAATATTTAAAATTAATTAATATAACAAAAAAACAACAAAGAAAACAAAACGAACAACAACAAAAAATATGCGGCAACCAAGGATCGAACCTCGGACATAACTACCAGCTATCCTACGCACTAACAATGAGACCAGGAAGGTACGAACGCCAATGGTCTTTTAAAGTTCATAAAGGTAATTATATAAAATTATAGTTTAGTAAGTCTAGCGGGTCTGAATAGCGGTCATGTGACCGAGATTTCTATCTCACGACTCAGAAGATTCATTTAGTTCTGCGAATAACGTTTAGCGTTATCCCCAGAATTCTGCGGATAACCACTTCGTTCATAAAAATATGTCTAAAATAATATACACAATTAGTGATAACTACATAATGCTGATATCTAACATAAGTACTGATACATAATACGAAAATACGCTAACACGTCCTGAGTCCAAAAAGGGTCTAACATAAGTACTGATACATAATACGAAAATACGCTAACACGTCCTGAGTCCAAAAAGGGACCAGGCTTAACATGATTTTTTTATTGAGAAGTTTTAGCGTAAAAATTCTATTAGATATTGATAATTAATTATTTTTGAACAAATCGAAAAAAATATTGCAAACAATTTCTTTAATTTATAGCGATATTTTATGGATAAAAATGATAAAACTTTTACCGATTAATCGAGAAATTAATCGATAATTTCCGAAGCCCTACTTAAATCATAAATCATTCATAAAATATTTATGTAAAATGAAAAGAAAGGATAAACAAAAACTAACAAGGACACGGGGTATTAGTGAAAAGGGGGGGGGGGAGTTGAAGTATCTAAAGTTACAGTACAGTGAAAGCCACAATGGGAAAACGATTTTGCAGTTAGGTAAAATTATGAATTTGATTATTTCCACATGGAACCAACTGTTATTGTACTGATGAATGCTTTAGCCGAAACGTCCATTGTAGTATTTGTTCATAAATAAAGCTCAAATTTATTGTCTTATTGCACAATTAGTTTGCGTATTTTGTATTTTATTTCACAGCCTTATGCAGCCCAAATCTGTATGTTGTGTAGCTTGGACATAGTATGTGCAAGACTAGAAGTTGTGGTGGTTCTATTCCCCGATACACGACTAGGAAAGTCATAGGGATATTTACAAGTAATGAATAGGACATAAAATGAAGATTTAATAATTAATCTCTAGAATATGGTATTTTTTATTTATAAGTGAAAAGATCTCATTGTGATATCTGACCATAAGAATTGTAAAATGAAGAAATGTGCTAAATCTCACCCATGTTCTAGATACCTGACTATAGGAAAAAATGTGCTCTCTCAAGCATGTTCTAGATACCTGACCATAGGAAGAAATGTGCTCTCTCAAGCATGTTCTAGATACCTGACCATAGGAAGAAATGTGCTCTCTCACGCATGTTCTAGATACCTGACCATAGGAAGAAATGGGCTAAATCTCACCCATGTTCTAGATACCTGACCATAGGAAGAAATGGGCTAAATCTCACCCATGTTCTAGATACCTGACTATAGGAAGAAATGTGCTCTCTCAAGCATGTTCTAGATACCTGACCATAGGAAGAAATGTGCTCTCTTAAGCATGTTCTAGATACCTGACCATAGGAAGAAATTGGCTCTCTCAAGCATGTTCTAGATACCTGACCATAGGAAGAAATGTGCTCCCTCAAGCATGTTCTAGATACCTGACCATAGGAAGAAATGTGCTCTCTCACGAACGTTCCGTTCCAGAATCAATTATTCTTATATTTGGGGATCAAGATTCCGTAAATCGGATTCCTATAGATTTAAATACGGTCGGATGGTTTTGTAGAAAGATTTGTTTACATGCGTAAGGCAAATTTTCTACCTCTCTCCCTCTCCATCTTTCTTTCTTTCTCTCTTTTATTCTTTCTTTTTTGGTGTGTGAAATTTCCATTTGTAGATTTACTATTTACCGTAAGTTGCGCGCTCGATTACTTTCATAACTATTAAGTTTTATTTTTCTTGCGTTAAGCATTTGATATTTTAAATTGAACGGTATCCCGTCATAGCTCTTTATCAGTTATTGGTTGCATGTGTGTGCGAATGCGTGAGAGAGAGAGAGAGAGAGAGAGAGAGAGAGAGAGAGAGAGAGAGAGAGAGAGAGAGCGTGTTTGTGCTTACATGTGTGAGTGTATTTTTTGTTTGCTTGTGTGATCGGCTGACCAGGTTTATTCAAACATAACAACCATTAGCTGATAGCTTCAAACACTGTTGGTTTACATTTAAAGCGCTGTTGTGTTAAAATGAAGGGAGTTTTTAATGGTTTCAATCAAGTGATATACACGCTTAAAACATAAAAACTGTTATTTTATTTGTTTCTGGACATACCATATATTTTGGGTCATTTATATTTCATTAATTAACGAAGATTAAAAAAATTACATACAAGATATAATTCTTTAAAAAAAACAAAAACATACACATTAGTTGTAAATTGGTTGTTTTTAGAAAAAAAAATCCTTTAAATGAACTTGTGGTGTCTGAGCCCGTGCGTGCGAGCTTGCTTGCTGAAAAAACTTTGGGTCGATTTTTAACCAACTTTCTCGTGAGCTAGCGAGCTGAAATTTTTACTTATCTTTATGAATCATGTTAGTATTTTAGATAGAGTGTTGTGGTGCGTAATATGTTCAAGAACCTTTCCTGTCGCACAATGATGTGCGCATTACATTGACAATACTTTTTAAAAATATTTTCACGATCGATGCGTACTATATTAAACACGTTTTACGAGACATATCTAGAGTTTTGTTTTTTCGGATTGTTTTGTCCTGATTATTATAATGAACATCCTTAAAGTTATGTCTCGAATAGGCTATAGAGGATGTATAGTAAAACACTTGGGGATTTACGGTTTCAAAAAAAAAAAATTACTTATCATGTCAATATCGGATGTAGCACGCAAATCTAGGAATGCAAAACCCGATGACGTCATAAAATACACCTATACTACATTTTACAGACTCTGGCACCCAAACCTTATCGTCATCAACTCGGCAGACGAGGACATCGTCACCATTCAAGGTTATTCCGATCGCCTGCTCATCACATATGACGGGACGATACTGCTGCGGACTCCCACCATTTTGAGAACAACATGTGACCTTGACTTCACTAACTATCCCTTCGACTTCCAGGTAGACAAATGTATTGACTTTCTTTGTTTAAATTTTGAGATATCGTATTTAATGTCTTGAACCAAATTGAAAGCGGTGAAACCGCTTCTTATCTTGGCTGTTTGAGAATGTTAATGGTCGTTTCATTCGAAAGGCTGTTGAACTTTAAGATTTCACACAACCCGGTAAAACCACACCCTGTAACGTATTATGTAGCATAACGTTATTTTAAATTTCTAATTTCAAGAAGCACCAAACCGAAGTTTGATTTCTCAATAATTTTGATTAGAGAAACTCAAGTATTATTGTGACTTTATAGATCTACAAATTTTGAATTATAGAATATGTATAAGGAATTCTTTCATCTTCATATTTGTCTAATTAAGAACGTAAATTGTAACATTCTTTATATTTCTAAAAAAAACAAACGACATGAGCATTTTTCTATTTTCAATTAAAGAAATTTGACATCAGCACTCTCCTATTTTAATTACATAAATCTAATATTAGAATTCTCCCAATTTTCTAACAGAGATGTCATTTTAGAATTATCCCAATTTTTGTTGCAGAAATGTGACATTATCATTCTTCCGTTTTTCGACGACTGCAAGTTTCAGCTGAAAACAGACAAACTAACGGAGTTACCTAATCCTTTTAACCTTCACGGCGAATGGGAGATTATCCGAAGATCTGTGCTGAATGATTTCTACAACATCAGTGGGCTGAGTGTCCCAATAGTAAGGTCAGTTGGTTGTCGTTTTTTTTTTTTTTTGACAAATGAAAAGAAATGACATTATTCATTTTTGTGTTTACATTTCACAAAGTACAGCTATCCAAAGCAAGCGCGGAAAAAAAGGTATTAAAAAATATCGAAATTCTGTGGAAATAATAATGAGTTGCAACTTTAGGAGACAAAAGTTGGAAGCGAAAGGGAAAATAAAAGGAGAAACGAAACGCTGAAACGGAGATGATAAATGTCACCAGCTT
The DNA here is from genome assembly GCA_002072015.1 of Radix auricularia. Lineage (NCBI taxonomy): Eukaryota > Metazoa > Mollusca > Gastropoda > Lymnaeidae > Radix > Radix auricularia. The sequence goes on along the minus strand of MUZC01004686.1, from coordinate 73,877 downwards.
TGACATGATAATTTCCTAAATGATGAAATGATAAATCGTGCCAATGAAGGTATGATGATAGTGACACTAACAATTAAATGAATTCGATTAATGTGATTAATAGCGTGAGTGAAAATATGTTAAACGAGCCGACCCGCGTCGTAGCATAAGCTGCTAATGATCAGGTGACGGGTGACATTTTATGAAAGTTATTGTTAGGGAGATTTTGTGACTACTTTTCTGTCATTGAGCACAACGGAGAGACCGAAGTTATTATGCCAATGTCGAGAAACAAAGGTTACAGCCGTCTTGCGAAGTCATGTTCAAAAATAAAGTGGGAAATGAACGAGCACAAAGACAAATATTTTTTAAAAATAAATAAATAAAATAGAAAAAAAAAAGTAATGTCTTAGCTGGGACTTGAATCTACGACCTTCCGCGTGTTAGGGGAATGTAATAACCACTACACTACGAAATACATTCTATTCTGTTGTTGTGAAAGAACAAAGTAATTGACCTTAATTGAAAGCAGTTTTGGCTTGGTCTCGATGACCCCACACCATCTGCACTCTCTTTTCTTGCCAGCTGATTGGTGTATGGGGTTAGACAGCTTGCTTGGTGTCCGGCATTGGCTGACCATGAGGGGAATTATATACATAGATTGCGAAAGATGTATTGATAAAAAATGCAATGGGTGATATGATAATTAGTGATACAGGTATGAATATAAAGAGCACCTCAGATGTTCTGGTCAAAGATTTACTAAAAGAATGTATACATTTTTTAAAATAATATAAAATAATGCTTATTACTGATAAGTGACTAACAAGGAAAATTGTACACTAAATTAAATTCGATGTCGTATATTTTAAAAAACTTTTAGTGTTTATTAAATGATTGAGAATTTTATAAATACATCTATGTTCGTCCTTGCAAATCTAAAACGCAAATGAAATTGATTGTTTTGTGTCTTTGAATCTTTCGCGAAATTTCATTTAAAAATATAATTTCAAATAAAATGTTTGTCTTTGTACGCTGAATAATTTATTTTAAACAAAACCAAACTGTTGAATGTCGATCATAAACAGAATTCAGAGGTACAACGAATAACCAAAACTGCTGAGCGAGGTTGTCAAGTTATAGAATACATTTCCCCAAACAATAAAACCCATCCCCCCAACCCGCTAAACTAACTTCCTTGCACTATGCATGACAGGGTCAGGCTGTTGTTGAAGCGGGGCTGTGTCTTCTACGTCATCTGCATCCTGCTGCCCCTGGGCGTGACGTCACTGATGACGTCCCTTGTGTTCTGGATTCCGCCCTCGTCGGGTGAGAAGATTTCATACCTCGTCTCCATCTTCGTCTCGGCTGCCGTGTTTCTCAACTTCATTGCGTAAGTCAAAGTGTTTTTTGTTAATAGTGGGGGTGGGGTGGGATAATACAATGGTGAAACTACCTGGGCGGGGCTTACAGTAAACCTAATTAACAGGGTTACTGTAAAACTACTAAATGGGTAACAGTAAACAAAACTAACGGGTTTTACCAGTAAACCGCTGGCCTGGAGTAACAGTAACATCGTACTTAAAGACAGAGGCGTCACTCGGGTTGGTGTCACCTGGAGCGGTAGCTCATGGTGTCACCCCCTCACGACTTAAACCAAAGAACTCCGAGTTTCCCAGTGCTATATAATGGTAGTTTACATAATTTTACATTCTGGTGTCACCACCCTTATGGTGTGTCCCGGGGCGGCCCACCCCCACCGCACCCCTTAGTGACACCTCTGCTTAGGAAGGTTTCATGCGTAACTTTTGAGGCGTGGTTTCAAGTGTACCGACTAGAGTGGGCGTTCCACTTTACTAAATTGAAATACAAAATACACAAACTAATTGTCGAAGAAGACAATAAATTTGAGCTTTATTTATAAACGTACACTACACTAGATGTTTCGGCTAATGCCTTCATCAGTACAATAACATAAAATACGTACATACATAAGTCTTAAAACATACTTTATCATATCTAAAATGAAAAGAAAGGAAAACAAAAACAAAGCTATGTATCTTCTTTATAAGGCCAATTAAACTGATTTGTTGAGAGGTAGATATATCTACAGTGAAATCAAATGAATAAATGTTACGTTGAATTATATAAAAATTCAATTATACTCCAGTCATTTGCCTGTCTTTAACAATGAATTTAATTTAGATTTTTAAATCTTGTAAGGATATGAATTCCAGAAAAGTTCCGATGATGTCAATGGATTAGTTGACTTTATCCATAAGCTGGATAACTTGTAATGTTTTGTGCCAATGGATCTAGAAAATATTTCTTTAAATTAAAAAACACAAGTGAAAACTTTGAAATATCTGAGAATGGTTTTAACTCTTTCAATAAGAACTCAGCCCCATTCAGCCAATGGATCACCCAATTGACAAGGACCCGTTGTGAACGCAACAACCTGGTATCTGACAAGTATTTTCACATTCCCACAAAATTTTCCTGATCGCTCAGCTAATTCACTTTTAAATACTCAGCCTTTTTTGAGACAGTCATTAGTTTGGTACCGTTCACCGACAAAACGGCCCCAGACAAAATGGCCCAGGACAAAACGGCCCCGGTCAAAACGGCCCCGGACAAAACGGCCCTTGACAAAACGGCCGCGGTCAAAACGTCCCCGGTCAAAACGGCCCCGGTCAAAACGGCCCCATTTTTTAAAGGATTTTAAAGTTTTTATTTTTTTTCCAATTTTGATCAAGCCATTTCATACACAATTTCCAGAAGAGAAGAAAGGGCACTTTTTAAAATGCATTTATTTTAAATTGGCAAAATGGTTTTAAATGTCTGTGATTGTTGAACAAAGTTATTAGTTTATTGTATTTCCAAGTTAAAATTTAATGCCATTGTTAGTTGTAGTATTACAACTCCACTCTTCGTTCATCTACCGTTAAGTGTTTTAGAGTTAGAGATGCTGCTCCTTTTTAAATTTGTTTTTTTTTGAGGTAGCAGGGCCAGTCTTGACCATAAAAGTACCATACCACCTTTATATTTACCTATTGTGATCTCCGTCCACGGACAGGCCCATACCATAGCACCTAGGACAAAGGAAGAGATAAGACGGAGCGAGTGAAATCTGACGGGGCTCGTGAGACTTTAAACCCATTGTTTTCCCCATGCCCTGGGGCACGTATTGGCATACAATGTTACGCAGATTCAACCGTCTTTATTTGTCTGACCACAACCGGCCGGCCATAAGTGATTATTGTACGTACATCATGGGTTCTAAAAATTTCCGATCTTAGTTTGTAGTATATAAACATACAAATAGGTTAGAAAATATAAAATTTGTTAAAATGCCCCCAATGTTCAGAAATTGCTCATAAAAAATCTCCTTAATTGAAAGTTATGTCGGGGCCGTTTTGTCGCGGCCATTTTGTCCGGGGCCGTTTTGACCGGGGCCGTTTGTCCGGGGCCGTTTGTCCGGGACCGTTTTGTACGGGGCCTTTTTGACCGGGGCCGTTTTGTCCGGGGCCGTTTTGGCCAGGGCCGTTTTGTCCGGGCCGTTTTGTCAGGGGCCGTTTTGACGGGTCACCGTTTGGTACTAGTAAGAGTTTGTCATGCACCCGTTGGTTTTGAAATTTAGTTGCGCCTTAAAAAATTGCATTAAAAATCTACAAAATTATCAAAATTCAGCTCATAAACTAGTTCTAAAGGCCAAAAAAAAAATAAAACCATGATATTTTACTATTTCACTAACTCATGGGCTACCCATACAAGCCCGAATTGATTACAAACTGGCGGTTCTGTGTCACAACTTCTTTTCCAACTCATGCCCTTCCTATCTTACTGAAATTTTGTCGGGCTACTCACGGACTCGGCAGATACGCTCTCCTGCAGACAAACACAAAGTCCCTGTTCCTACTACACGCACTACAACATTTGGCAAAAGGTCGTTCTCTTTTTGTGTGGCCAAACAATAATATTTGCTACCATTACATAGCTGTAGTTTCAAACAAACAAGTCGCTTAAGACTGTACTTAAGACTCATCTGTTCTAAAATAGGAAATAGAATAATTTTTTTTTTTAATGTAAAAAATTAAATTCAGTAACATTTCTTTAAAACATTATTGAAGCTTTTTTGATATGTACTATAATTTATTTGGTTGTTTAGATAGGAATTTTATTTAATACTTATATGTATGTTATTATCTTCAGGTAAAGCTATGTGACTCCAGTTCATTAATGGGTGTGATACAGAGCTGCATAAATTATCAATTTATTTATATTACAAGTTGGCAAGAAATTTTAAATTAAATAAAAACTGATGTAATTAAAAGTATTGGTACACATATTTTCTTTATTTTTCCCACCAGAGACACGATGCCCCGGAAGGTGACTTACCTCCCCCTGATCACGATGTTCATCATCTCCGTCATGACGCAGTGCGTCGTCGCGCTACTCGTGACGCTCTTCGTCATCCGACGCTACGACGAGGAGGTCCTGGAGGCGTCCCAGGACTCGGACAACGCCATCAGCGAGCAGATCGAGAACATTCTGACATCGCAAGGACCCGACCACATCCTGACAGCCCCGACTAAACCGGACAAGACAACGCCTGAATGTGAAAAACCGGCCGGAATCCTTTTTGGCACAGGGAAATCATACAGTGAACGCCTGATTCTGGCATTGTCCACACTGCTGCAGAGGAAAGGGAAGAAGGTCAAGCCAGCAGGTCAGACTTCAAACAAGAGACGAGACAGAAAAAGAAAATGCCGGTGCTGCATCAAGTCGAGACATTGGGACTGCATCTTCTTTTTTATGTTTGTGGGCGGCACCATTGCATTCTACGCGCAAGTCCTCTATCCAGTCTACTCTGAAAGATTCGAGATGCAAAACAGCGAAATAGACACATTTTAGAAGGCGGGGCTGGAAATCAGATATCTCAGTAAAGATATAACAATATTTTTGTAATACTTACCTTTGGCTATTCTGTTTTATTATTATTATTATTATTGTTATTATTAATATTATTATTATTGAATAAAACTCTTCCATGTGCAGTTTTCAAATGATAATCCTTTTTGTAAACTCCTCACATCCTTCTATAATAAAATGGAAATTATGATGTGGTTATTATTTAAATAGATTAAAGAATGCAAATAAGACAATGTTTTCCTCTGCTGAGAGATTTGGATATTTGAAAACTAAGAAATAAATACCGCTTTTGAGGGTGCGTTTATTAATCAATTAATTATTAATTTGTTTAATCAAAATTAAAATATAGAATGAATGATTGTAAACTATGATTGTAAGAACGACCAAATCGTCATATAAAAACAGACAATTATTTGCCTGTACTAAGTTCACACCGGACTGCCTAACCCACATGTACATTTAACACACAAAGTGAACAACAACTTGAAACATATAACCCAAAAATAAGGGAAGTAATATGCGTAGTTTAAAGTTAAAAAAATGAATGTGATTGTGCTATGTAATTTATAGTGGAACTAATTCAACTTGTGGTTAAAAGTTAATATTACAAATTAAATTACTAACTGGAGAAACTGAATCCCATTTCTAACATCTTAATAATTTATTTTCGTTTTCTTTATAGTCCTAAGACTTTGAAATTAATTTGCATATTCACCGTTTGATAACGTAACTATTTTCCTACAGCATCCTTTCCCCAGGTTCTCATTCCCTTAAATACAATCATTTTTCTTTTTTTGCAATTAAATATCTGAGTTTCAATTCTTTAATCTGTTGCTTCAACTAAAACTGGACAACCTGACGGAATTTTCTTGTTTTTTGTTGTTGTTTTTTTGTTTTTATTACCAGCTAGAATCTTAGTTGGCGCATGTGTTGAAGAAAATAAAATATTGATGCATTTAAAACATCAATACACATTATATTTTCCTTTCTTTAGCTTCACGAAATCCTCATAGCATTAAGTCAGTAAGTATCTTGTAACAGTGTCAGTACTATTGGGGCGTCCAAGTCAGTATCTTGTAACAGTGCCAGTACTATTGAGGCGTCCAAGTCAGTATCTTGTAACAGTGTCAGTACTATTGGGGCGTCCAAGTCAGTAAGTATCTTGTAACAGTGCCAGTACTATTGGGGCGTCCAAGTCAGTAAGTATCTTGTAACAGCGTCAGTACTATTGAGGCGTCCAAGTCAGTATCTTGTAAAAGTGCCAGTACTATTGGGGCGTCCAAGTCAGTATCTTGTAACAGTGCCAGTACTATTGGGGCGTCCAAGTCAGTATCTTGTAAAAGTGCCAGTACTATTGGGGAGTCCAAGCCAGTATCTTGTAACAGTGCCAGTACTATTGGGGAGTCCAAGCCAGTATCTTGTAAAAGTGCCAGTACTATTGGGGTGTCCAAGCAAGTAAGTATCTTGTAACAGTGCCATTACTATTGGGACGTCCAAGTCAGTAAGTATCTTGTAACAGTGCCAGTACTATTGGGGCGTCCAAGTCAGTATCTTGTAACAGTGCAAGTACTATTGGGGCCTCCATGTCAGTAAGTATCTTGTAACAGCGTCAGTACTATTGGGGCGTCCAAGTCAGTAAGTATCTTGTAACAGTGCCAGTACTATTGGGGCGTCCAAGTCAGTAAGTATCTTGTAACAGCGCCAGTACTATTGAGGCGTCCAAGTTAGTAAGTATCTTGTAACAGTGCCAGTACTATTGGGGCGTCCAAGTCAGTAAGTATCTTGTAACAGTGCCAGTACTATTGGGACGTCCAAGACAGTAGTATCTTGTAACAGTGCCAGTAATATTGGGGCGTCCAAGTCAGTATCTTGTAACAGTGCCAGTACTATTGGGGCGTCCAAGTCAGTATCTTGTAACAGTGCCAGTACTATTGGGGCGTCCAAGTCAGTATCTTGTAACAGTGCCAGTACTATTGGGGCGTCCAAGTCAGTATCTTGTAACAGTGCCAGTACTATTGGGGCGTCCAAGTCAGTATCTTGTAACAGTGCCAGTACTATTGGGGCGTCCAAGTCAGTATCTTGTAACAGTGCCAGTACTATTGGGGCGTCCAAGTCAGTATCTTGTAACAGTGCCAGTACTATTGGGGCGTCCAAGTCAGTATCTTGTAACAGTGCCAGTACTATTGGGGCGTCCAAGTCAGTATC
>MUZC01004686.1:42187-66706 GCA_002072015.1 Radix auricularia | reverse complement strand
AGTGCCAGTACTATTGAGGCGTCCAAGTCAGTATCTTGTAACAGTGTCAGTACTATTGGGGCGTCCAAGTCAGTATGTATCTTGTAACAGTGCCAGTACTATTGGTGCGTCCAAGTCAGTATCTTGTAACAGTGCAAGTACTATTGGGGCGTCCAAGTCAGTATCTTGTAACAGTGCCAGTACTATTGGGGCCTCCAAGTCAGTATCTTGTAACAGTGCCAGTACTATTGGGGCGTCCAAGTCAGTAAGTATTTTGTAACAGTGCCAGTACTATTGGGGCGTCCAAGCCAATATCCTTGAAATAAATATATTTGGTAGTCGGCTTTAGTTAGTTAACATTAGGAAAATTTTTGGACTTTTAGAAGATTTTCTTATCTTATCTGTTACAGACGCTCCTTCTATACAGAAAATTATTGCATCCTAAGTTTATCTATGGTTTGTGTCAAGTCCTGCACTCTAATTAGAGCTTTAAATGATGATAAAGTTTTGGCTTTCCTGGTTTCCTCGTTATAATTATATTAATTGCATGTGTTTGTAATAAAGAAGAACGATTTTTTTAACTATGACTATATTCATTTAATTGTTGGAGGTTTGAGGTACGGGTTACAATACTATCACTGTTTTTCGAGATTCTATAAATATCTTATGCCATGATAAGCGATTTACAAACAGAATAAACAATGGCCACGTTATAGAATAATGTGTATATTTTATGCTCGTACCTTAAAATAAATGACATGTTTGTAAATGCAACTAAAGTAAAAACATTTTGTGTCGAAAACTGTGATGTAATATATTTTAAGTTCAATGGCGTCAAAATCATTTCGTTTCCGGAGTTTGCGTAAATAAGCAATAATACTTTATCGATTTTTGCCATCGGATGTCATATAATTTTATACACACAACAGAACATAACATAAATTTTTTGGATTTTAAAAAATAAAAATGTACTTTGTTAACAATAAAACGTCATTAATATTTGACATCATATGATTTTATCTTATTTTTGTACTCAAAACATTTTGTAATTACAGAAGACATCTATGATTTGATTACATTTTTAAAGATGTGACTGCTGCTGAGTTTAGATTTAAATTCGGACTGGATTTGGATAGCGTGCACCTCCCATAAATTCAATATTTTCGATCCCATGCAGCCAGTGCAGTTCATATTGTCGATGCCATGGTGCCTTTAAAAGTCCAAATTAACATCGAATGCTACCCATACAATCCATATTGACATCATATGGTAACTCAAGATATTCATATTGTCCCTGCAAAGCTAACGAACTCGGAGCGGTTGGAGAAATGAAGGAAGATATCGGCCCCTTCCCAAGTCGACCGTGAAGAAAATGAAGGGGGATAAGGGGGGGTGGCATGTGACCCAACTGAGTGACTTCACGTGGAAATCAAGAGCATACTTTTAAAAGTTAACTCAAGTGAAAGGGGAAGGAACTTAATCAAACGTGTGTAAAGTTTCAAAAGACAGGATTACAGTTCTTGCACACAACTTATCTCACGTCATCCATAACCTGAAAAACGAAGAGATGAAATTTGTGAGGACAAACCAATTCTCTTTATCTAGTTAATATAAAAATATAGACCACAAAAACTTGCCAAGAAATAGTAAAGTGATTCTAAATTAGATGAAGTTGAAGAGAGTAATTCGAGTTTCTTTTCTAAAAAATATACACAATACAAGCTAAATAAATGTATAACAACAAAAATAAAATAAAACAGCCACGCCCCCCCCCCCTTTTTTTTTCCGCCTTACATACATTTTTAATCCCGACCTGTTAAAGAAAATAGAAAAACAACAAACAAACAACTCTACGTTAATTTTTTTCAATGGATAAATTTGTTTATTTGTGATGCAGCGTGAGTACTAAACAATACAACGCTGCGTTTCCGCACAAATTAAATTTGCTTTTCAGTCTAGATATTAAACAGCATTGTAGCTCTTAGTCTAAATTACAAACAATAGTCTTTTTTATTCTAATTGTAAACAACACTGGTTCCCGTTTAAGCCAAAAATGTTAAGAGTCTTTAGACTAAATTTTTAAAAAAACATTTTGTATTATTAAGTCTAATTGATAAACAACATTACATCAGAAAGTGTATATATTAAACAAAAGCATGTCCTTTTGTCTGAATTTTTAAAGAAAATTATCACCTTTTCAATCTAATTTTTTAAAAAATGTATAGCGTTTAGCCTAAATTAGTTTTTTTTTCCCTCAATTTAAATAATAGAATGTCCTGTTAAATCTAAAATGTCTCTTCTGTAATCTACAAATTTAAACATTATGTATTCTTTAGTCCAAACGTTAACCTAACGTTTAGTCCTGTTTGCTCTAAAATGCTCTTTCCCTCTTCCCCTTCCAGTGACCATAATCCTAAACCTTTCTTGTTACTGTGACACAGACTTTGCCCTAATTATAACTATTAAATACACCCCTGCCATTTTGTTGTTTTTCTAAACCCCTGGTAATCCATTTGTCGGCTTGCTGATATGAAACAAATCTAATCTAACTAAGGGAGGCAATGCCAAACAATTATTTCCCTGTAATGACGGTTGTCGTTACTCCTAGTAACCATGGTGAAATCAAGATAACACTACTTGGTGAAGTCATTGGTTCCATGGCTGAACGTTACTTTACCGAAGCCGCCTCTTATTTGTGGTCCAGACGATCTCATTTCGCATGTAACAGGGGCATGTAGCTCATGGTAATATTTTCAAGTCACATGTTTGATGCTGTTATTGTTGTTTTGTTTTTTAAAAATGTTATTCGTTTTGAAAAAAATACATTAAAATATGTGTTCAGCTCTATTAAATTAAATTGAATAATGTTGTAATTTTTTGTAGGGATAAATAAGTTGGAAACTACAAAAAGGCATATTTGGGTCCTCCTATTTTTGTAATAATACGTTTAATATTTGGACTATCAGTGGTCTTTGAAAAAATAAAAAAACTTGGTCACATTTTTATGATGTTTACCGTTTATTTTTTTCTATATAGCAAAGGACATAAACAAAAATCAAATTGGATCCCTATCAAGGAATCGTCACAAGTGTTTCTTTTTCTGTTGGTTTATTCATTTATTTTTTAATTATGCAAACGGATCTTCTTCTCCTGTGTGTTTATTTGATATCTATATTTGGTTTCCGACTGTGCACGTCGTTTGAGGGATCGATACCCTCCCACAGACAGGCGCAGATATGTCTGAAAGAGAAAGTCATGTCCCACAGGGCCACCAGGGCCAGGCTGAGCCCCACAGATGACGGTCTTGTCAACGTCTCACTTATATTTTACCCTGTCCAGGTCAGTGAATCTTTCTTGGCTCCTGTCACGACGTCCTTTGGGTATTTCATTTGAAAAAAAAAAAAAAAAAAAAAAAAAACAAAACAAAACAACAACAACAAACAAACAGCAAATGATCGGGTATTTAATATAAAACCATGGGTGTGGTGGTCGAGGTGCTGCGTGCTCGCGCTGGCGTATGGTGAGTCACGGGTTCGAGTCTCAGTGAATGCATGGCCTTGTTCTCGCGGCTTCGAGTGGGTACCCGGCCTCAGTTGGGAAAATGAAGACGGCTGAGAATTGTGCTAGCGAAACAATACCTTCGTATGCCGAGGCTATAAAAACTTGTGAGCGCTGCTTCACTTGCGCCATAGGCCAGCATGGTCTCAGAGGGGAACTATACTCACTTAACTTTACTTAATCTGAAACTGTCACAATTTTACGTCAAAAAATTTTCTTCTGTGACTGTGAGCAGTCTTGTCATATTTAATGTCATGAATTTTAAAAATTTAATTATCTTTTTAATAGATTTTTGCGCAAATGATGAAAAGTCTTACAATAATAAATTTAAAATTAACAATTATATTATTTTTAGACGATTAATCAACCCATCACTTACAAATTATTACAAGTCAAAACGTTTTTTAAATAAATAAATAATATAATAGTCCAAGTCACTCACTGGATCTGTAACGCTTAGGAGCGATGTACGACAGTCTACAGCAGTTAGTTTAGTTGAAAAATCGTGTGTTGATGAGCGCTGTAAAAATATTTAATATGATGACGTCATTGTTTGGTGTGCATCGGTGCGCAAAATACAACCCCTATTATTATTAAAAACTTTGCGTACATTTCAGAAAGTTAAAAATTTCGTATTTATCAAAAAATGACAAGTTAGTTGATCTTTAAAAAAAAGGTTGGCGCCGTAGGCGCCCAAAAATGGGGTCGCCGCAGGCGCCACGGCGCCCCGGCACAATCTAGTTAAAAATAATAGCAGATGATGAATAATATATTTCCTGACGGTTAGACGATCACTTTGTATTAAACTATTGTATGACGGGAATGTTTAAAATGTTTTTAAAAAGTGTGCATACCATGGCTCTAACACTTCGGCTCCCTATCAAACCAGATGAAAAGCGTATTAAGTTAATGGCAGTAATTGAGTCTGACTCATAGACAGATATTGACTAGAACTTTTCTGATAGACTACTGCGTTACAAAACGGAGATGAAAGTTCCTGAATCCATTAACCATTTACAATGGTGGAAACTTAATGAACACCGATATTCGATAATGTTATTCCTTATTCCCAAGTCCGTTTTTCATACAAGTTACCTCAATTCCATGTGAATGATTAATCAGCTCGGCTGGTTAGACCCGCTCATCATTAGAACCAAATAATGTCGACAAACTTGTCTTTTTTGCGTAGTTGGTTAAAAGATGACATATAAAGGAGACATTTCAGTGTTACTTAGATTTTCAACAAGAAAGTTTAATAAGTGTTACTTGCGACATCATAAATTTTAATTTTTGGCTTTAATCAAAATTATAATTTTTTTTTATTTAAAGACTAAATTTAAATTAATCTCCAAAAATACTATTTTTTATAATTATCACTGCTGATGTCTATAACTGACTTATAAATTAGAGAAAAATATTTCATTACAAAGTTAGTCAAACGAAATTATACTGAACGCAATAAAATGAAAAGAAAGGTGAATTCGGAAAAAAAAAAAATTATAAAAGAATTATATTTGTTTTGTAAAACAGCTTTTAAGCCAGAAACATGTTAATTAATCGAGACAAAACCCACTGAGCCTACGAAACACTTTGTTACAAGGAAATCGTTCTATTTATTTAACACAGTTCCCGTCCCTTCGCACCCCTTAGGGGGCCAGAGGGCTGGGGGGGGGGTTCCCGGGAAGCCCCATGAAGAGCGCAGGCTCGGGACTTCTGATTTCTTCCACATGTAGGATTTAACACAGTTCCGCAGTAAGCGATAAATAAGTAAGAGATCCTAAATTTGGGGAAATGCTTCTTGATTTATAAAAAAAAACATTACAATAAAGGGAATATGTTTCTTACATTTTGTCCAGATATTACGCATTGATGAAGTGGAGCAATCGATGACAAGTATAAATTACGTGGAGCTGACGTGGCTGGACAAGGACCTGGCCTGGAATAGAAGCCAATATGACGACATCTCATTGATAGCACTAGACTATGAAGAGTGAGTTTTATAACATCATGAATCATAACGAGTGCAACACTAGAATATATTTATGCTGGGGTATCACCCGTCAAAAACTACAGAAGTTTTCAAAATAAATATATATCAGCTGCAATCTGTTTATTTTTGAACAAACATTTATCAGAACAAAAAAAATAAATCTTTTTTTTTAAATAAAAAAAAATGTAAAACTCTCATTTATTTGTTATTCATTTCCAAATGAACAATTTTATGCGAACGTTCGAAAAAAATTATTTTTGTTGCGCTGCTTTCTAAAAGTACTAGCGCCATGGCGGGACGTACATTGCAAATGCGTATAACGAAACATTACTTAAATTGAATGTCACATCATAAATGGCATTAAAATGAGATGTTACAACATAAGTAGTACCATAATGGTATGGCATTACGTCTGTAGCATTACAACGAGATATGTATACCATATGTAGCACTAAACTAGAATATATCATACCGTGTGCAGCACTAGAATCGGATGTCAAACAATTTGTAGCAGTAGAAATGGTGGCAGCAGGTTAGGACGACAAGACACTTTTTATTTGAGATCCAAAAAAATAAAAATCGCCGCACAGAATGCAAAGATGTGTTGTCGTCTTGAGACCTACCATCGTTGGTGGTTAATAGTTGTAACACTCGTATCTAGAACACAAACATTTACAAACGAAAATGTGAAAGTACATTATTCGTTCATTAGAACTCTACATATTTATTTGAGCATTGATTAAAAAAAAACCTGCATAAAGTTATTCCCATACATATTAGAAAATATATACGAACTTTAAAACTAATTAGTTATTGACATAGAGGAATTTCATGTCCGTAATTTCTAAAGCCTTGTTTACACAATTATAAATAATGGTTGGATATGTTATTTATTTTTATATTATTTATAAGGCTGGTACTGATTAAAAATATAGTTCGATTAACTAGCGGAAAATGTAATCGATAAATCGAATAAATTCGATTTCTTAAAACTTTATAATACACATATAGATCCCGTTTAGACACGATTCATTATTTCCCAAACAGTTTTAAGCCGTGGTAATTCCATAAATCTCAAATATTGTGTCTTCGTTCTGTTGTGGAACAAAATAAAGATTAAAAACGTTTTTGTTTACGTATACATGTCTAAATAATTAAAACTAATACAAGGAAAATCATGTAGGATAAAAAATGTAATTATTAATCAATTAGAAAAAAATTATAACTATTTTATTAAATTTAATCGAAATTTATCGATTAAATTATTTTTGATCGATTACAATATTTAGATATTAATCGATTAATTAATCGTTAATTTAACACATTTTATTACACGATTTATAATCCTTTCCCCGCACATATTTCTAGTCTGTGGCACCCGACTCTTGTGGTTAAAAATTCAGTCAGTAAGTATGACCTCACGACCCCGGACAGTGTGGATCGTCTGCTGCTATCGGAGACTGGTCGCGTGACTTTCAATTTTGTAATCTTCCTGGAAACCTTGTGCAGCCTGGACTTTACCTACTTCCCATTTGATCAGCAGGTAGGAGCAAGGCATGTGTAAAACAATAAACTAGGTATTCATGAAACTGTAGCATTCTCGTCCCTTGTGCAGCCTGGACTTTACCTACTTCCCGTTCGATCAGCAGGTAGGAGCAAGGCTGGAGTAAAACAATAAACTAGGTATTTATGACACGGTAGCATTCTCGTCCCTTGTGCTTTCTGACTGAACCAATGACTTTATGTTTCCTGGCTCAACAAATAACTTTGTGTTTCCTGGCTCAACGAATGACTTTATGTTTCCTGACACAATGAATGACTTTATGTTTCCTGACACAATGAATGACTTTATGTTTCCTGACACACTGAATGACTTTGTGTTTCCTGACTTAGCGAATGACTTTATGTTTCCTGACACAATGAATGACTTTGTGTTTTCAGGTTCAATGATTTACTTTGTATTTCCTGACTCAACGAATGAATTTGTGTTTCCTGACTTAGCGAATGACTTTGTATTTCCTGACTCAACGAATTAATTTGTGTTTCCTGACTTAGCGAATGACTTTGTGTTTCCTGACTTAGCGAATGACTTTGTGTTTCCTGAATTAGCGAATGACTTTGTGTTTCCTGACTTAGCGAATGACTTTGTGTTTCCTGACTTAGCGAATGACTTTGTGTTTCCTGACTTAGCGAATGACTTTGTGTTTCCTGACTTAACGAATGACTTTGTATTTCAGACTTGCGAGATTGACATTGTGTCTGTGAGAGACGACAGCAATGTTCAGCTGAACACCCACAACGCCAAGTACCCACCGGAGCCTGTCGTTTTCAAAGGAGAATGGGCTATCACAGACAGGGATTTGGAGTCGGGAAGTCTTTACAGCCTGGGGAACATTGTATTCTTTGCAAGGTTCTTTAGTTTTGTTTTCTGCTTGCATAATTTTTTGTCATAAATTTGTGAAGTTAACAGTAATTTTTAAAAAACACTTCATTATGTATTTTAAGAAATAACGTCATTATATATTATTGTTTCTTTTTCAACCGTGGTGATGATTTTAACCTCTGGGTCCGTGCTACTTAGAAAATGGTTGTCTGCGGACCGGTTCTGGTCCTTGGACCCTCCGCCACCGGTCTGCAATATTATCAAGAAAGTACAAAACATATAATTATAACCCTTCATTTGAAACCCTTAATACTAATCTTATATGTTTATTTATTTGGCAATAAGCACATAAAATAAAACGAGATAAAACTCAATTACACTTAACTTCCACGACAATAACAGTAACATAATGCACATATTCCTTGAACGATGGAAAATTTCCTGCCTGTCCACCTAAATAAAAAGTTTGTAAAGCACAGCTCTTAGCCACGTTTTTAATGAAACATTTAACAAATTATTTCCATTTTTTAAATATTTTTTTTTACAATCTCAAACCCAAAGGGCCAAGGTGATGTTTAAAAGGAACAGCCTCTTCTACGTCATCTTCATGATTGTCCCCATGGCCGCGTCCTCGCTGATGACGTCAGTGGTGTTTCTAGTGCCACCGTCGTGCGAGCAGAAGGTGTCCTTCCTTGTGACCATCTTCGTGTCCAACGCTGTGTTCTTGGATTTCCTCTCGTGAGTACACAAACTTAAACCTAAAGTGGGAGGTCTAAGGGCAACGTTCACTTTCAGCTTTGAGCCTGCACGGCGCGCATACATCTGACTTCCGCTTAACTCATTTCACTACTTAATTCCTATAATAACTTCGTCTGCATTTATTTGTCTTATATTTGAATGTCTTGTTATAAATATGTTTGGTATGTGAAATTAAAATCTAAATTTGACGTATATCAGAACAAAATGCCATAAGTTCACCAATGGTACATTTTTTGTGAGCTTACTTGCAGCCACAATAATACACATTCCGTAATCCTGTCGAGCTGAAATGTTGCACATATACTTTTGTCACCAATGCTTTGTATCAAAATTTGAGACCGATTGAATCAACTCTAATTAATTAATTTAATTTTTTTATGATGCCTATTTATTTATATGTAGCTTGTCAATGTTTATGCTAATCTGTCGCTCGGTGCGTATTCTGTTGAACATGATCAATACTTTTAGTTATGTTTCATATATTATATAAGGACCTTGGAAAACAAAAGTTTTCAAATGTTTTCAGGAATTGTGTGGCCATCAGTTGTTTTTTTTTTTTTACAAAAAGCAGTATATTTATAAATTCTCGTTTACTTCGGTCTCCGTTAAAATATTTTTAATTTTTTTTATTTGCACATACATTGCAGGGCGACCATTCCACGAAGTGTGACCGTCATGCCCCGGGTGATGCTCTTTCAGATTTTTTCGCAGCTGCAGTGTTTCCTCGCGCTGGTGGCATCACTGGTGGTCATAAGACGTCACAAACAGGAAGTTCTCTCCGCCAATCAGAACAAGAGCAGGCGCAGTCATAAAAGTCTTGAAAAGCTTCCGATGGAAATCTCTGCAACAGAAAGCAGGAAAATCCCCGTCGAATCATCGGCTGCGAAACCAACGAAGGTGACTCAAGGAACAGAAGCTGATACAATGAAAAGTGATTTTCTAGAGATTGGTCAGTGGTTTGGCAGAAATGTTCAATCTTGGAAAGGGTTGCGTACATTCTCAGCCGAGCGGTTGGATTGTACCTTTTTCTGGTTGTTTAACATTGTCTCACTACCATTTTACATTGAGCTGTTTCTACAGTTAAACTAAGTGCCTGGAGCGAAATCTGGGGCATCGTGTTGGATAAAATATTAGGCAATGTCTTGGATAAAAAGTGATAAACTGTCTTGGACAAAAACTGGGAAAACGTTTTGGATAACATATTAGAGAATGTCTTGGATAAAACGTTGTAAAATGTCTTTGACAAAATCTGAGACATCGTACAAAACCTGGGACGGTATCTTGGATAATATCTGAGGACAATAAATTGGACCAAACACATTGGACATAATCTGGGTAAAATGTCTTGATCAGCGTCCTGGATGATGTGCATATTTGAACAAAATGGACCCATTTAGACACTAAAATATTGGTTCTCATTCAAACTGCAGGTTGTGACTTTTTCTCACAACAGCTTCGATGGATATAAAACTTACTGATACACGAATTCAACGTTTTACTTGGTTTGAGATTATTTTCATGATTACGGTGCTTTTTAAATAGTTTTTATTACGTCACCTCTTCTCTCTCTCTCTCTCTCTCTCTCTCTCTCTCTCTCTCTCTCTCTCTCTCTCTCTATCTCATGTTTGGTCCCAGCGGTGCGCGGAAAAGGAAAAGTAAAAAAAAAATGAGCTATTTTCCCTGATGCTATCGAGCTGAAATATTGCATATAGACTTTTGTCAGCTAAAAATGCTTTTCAACAAAAATTCTAATCCATCAAATGTACCGTAAATAAATTAATGAATTTTTAGTTACTCTATATGTGTATCTCTATGTAACATGGATATTTATTTGAGTCTATCGCGCGGTGCGTATTATGTTGAACATATCTTTATAATAGTCTCCAAATCTGTAAATGTTTATGTTAGTATGTCGCGTGGTGCGTATTATATAGAACATAATCAATAATTTTAGTTCTCTCTCACATACAAGGGATTTATAGTAACTTTGTTTATTAGCGTTATGTTAAAAAATTATAGTATGATTTTATTAAAATCAGAATATTGAGTTAAAAGTAAGCAGATATTAGTTTTTATTGGGAGCAGATCTATCGGCTCTTTGATTGTATATCTATGTTTTAATTGAAAGTAGAAATAAGGTTTCATAAACAGAAAGTCTTCTTACCTGTATTAGACTCTAATGTCAAAATATATTATTAATTTTATGAATGTTCTTATTGTGTTAATTTCTTGATGAATATATTGATTTTATTAGTAATGCAAGTAGTGTAGAAAGCCCCAACTTAAATTTAAAACAGAAAATAAATATATAAAAATTAAATCTTATTTAAAAAAGCAATAGACGAGAAACCTTTTGTTTTGTTTTTTTTTTTTGTTACAGAAATAACTGAAAAAAAAGTATGGGCCAAGTATCCCTTGATGATCGTAGAATTGTATTGGAGATATAACAAAATGAACATTTCCTTTTGTGGTCCTATTCTCTCACGTCCTAATTTCCTCGATAACGCCGCGCCGTAAAACTCCCTCCCCCCTTCAACACCCTGTTTCTAGCTCTCAATGGCTTACTTCTGCTGTGCATTGTAAAAAAAAATATCTGAGATTATGTCTTCCTATCAAAATTAATTAATTAATCTAAAACCTAATCTTATGATTATTGATTAAGCTTCTTATTACCATTTCATTCCAGTCCTAATATGAAACAATTATCTATTTAAAAACGCGATTATTTTAATTCCTTATTTGTATTAACTTATTGTCTTTAATGTGGAGAACCAAATAAACCTTATGAGAAATACTTTTTTGTGCACAGCATTTATTGAATTTTTAAAATCATGTTTTTTTGTCCCATGACCCCTATGTCTTGGAGGGATCTCATATTTCCACTAGAAAATTCTCTGGGCTGGGTAGACTTAGAAGCACCTTTCTGCTCTCCAAGTCAAATTAGTGATTGCTTCCTCATAAAAAGATTGTTTTTTATCTGTCAGTCATTGAAATAGAAAAAAGCTACTTATTAGGGACGAGGAAATTTTTTAAATTGCTAATATAATTTCATTAGGACTAGACATGAGAAGTTTGTCTCTGCTTGAATTTAGTTTTGTTATCGTGTTATTTTAACACCATTGTATCATCGCGAGTTCACTGCCCCCCATCTAAACCTCAGACCCCATCTTAACCTCAGCTCCCCACCCCCATCTAAACCTCAGACCCCATCTTAACCTCAGCTCCCCACCCCATCTAAACCTCAGACCCCATCTAAACCTTAGCCCCCCTCCCCAAATAATATTTTCAACAGCCCACAGTCTGACTCATTTATTTTATGTGGTTATTTGAAAAAAACAAAACAAAGTCTTTCACCTCTTGATGACATTTTCTTCGTTTCTATAATAGTCAACGTGACGGCTGGGTTGGTTCTGTCTACCTTTGTGCTTGTCAAAAGACGAAGTAAAAATTTTGATCATTAAGTTTGTTAATTGAGAAGTCAAGCTTCTTCTCTCTGTTCAATCCTTGTCATTGGGATGGGCTCTATCCCATCCTTATTCAGACTTCGTCAATCGTATGTCACATTCGTTCTTACGGCTCTTTACCTTTTACCAATAACACATACACACACGCACGTACACCTAGACGTACTCACAACCACGTTCACACACACACACACACACGTCAAACACACACATGGCAACAATTAAAAAAATAATTAAATGATAGCAGTGAACTCAAGCATCACTTTTCCTGTTAATGGAGTTGTCTACCCTTTGCTGATGCCTTTGACCTCTTTCTCCGCCTGTGACGCCACAACCAGCCATTTGTTGATAACTGCACTAATTCCTACTTCAATGGCGATACCCAAACCAGCTTTGTGCGATTGCTCTTAATGAACAAAACAACAAAAGTGGTTTTAAAATTCAGTGGCAGAGTTACATTTAGAGAAACTTGGGCAAAGAACGGTTACACTTCTTTAGTCATTTTCACTGCGTATGCGCGGTTTTGTATTTTGACATTTTGAAAAAAAAAATTAAAAATTTCAACACTAATGACGTTTTAACATTTGGAGTCATTCATATATGATTCTTTGCGTTGTCTGTTAGGCTAATGTCATTGGTTTCAGTTTAATTGTTAAATCATTGAGTATACACATACTGTAATTGAACCTAAAACTAACTATTTTAAAAAATGAGGTGGCGTTTATTTTAATTTTTATCATACATCGCATCTAAGTTTTAACTTTAAAAAAATATGTTGGTTCAATTGCGAAGGTTTCATGACAATAGTTTCGTTGTGTTGTTTAGTAATTTTTTGGCATATGCATAGCGTGCTCAATAACTTACCTACAATTTTAAGAAGTTGTTTGCGATGAAAGCGTCATTCCATCCACATATCGCCTCCTCATCCAAGCGAAGCTTTTTACTTGTGGTGTGTTTAACATGGATTGTTGATTCACGAGTCCGTGCAGATTTGGACGACCAAATGTCGTCATGGCGGGAGGCGAAGGTGAGGCTCAAAGAAAACATTCTGAGTAACAAAGTTTCAAGGGCAAAAGTCAGTCCTGCAGACGACAACTTTATCAACATAAAAATGTTG
Organism: Radix auricularia; assembly: GCA_002072015.1. Taxonomy (NCBI): domain Eukaryota; kingdom Metazoa; phylum Mollusca; class Gastropoda; family Lymnaeidae; genus Radix; species Radix auricularia. Next base: position 53,456 of record MUZC01004686.1, on the reverse strand, counting down.
TTTTGGCCTATTCAGGTGAGGAATTTAGTTTTAACATACTATGAAATAAATGTGGCTCTTACCCAGAACAACAAACGTTTTAAAATTCTGAAGCAATACGTTATTTAAGTCTTTAACTTTTTTTTAAAAAATCAAGATGGCTGACTTTGTCTTATTGGTTTAGTTATTTCTAGGACGGCAAAATGCCATATTTCATTAAGTAATGTTTCTCATTTCTTAGACAAGGCTTCCGTAAATCTATGTTCTTTAAAATTCATTTTAGAAGTATCGGTACTTTTAAGAGTATTTAAATGTATTAAGGTTGTATGCATGTTTTTATTCTTGGCTAATTCTGCTAACCTGACTCAAACTTTGGCGAACAATTGACGAAGATGTATTGAGATAGTCCTAGCATAATAACAAGAGTATCTTGCAGAAATTGTCTCAACTAAATATCCGGGGGACTTATTAAAAGGATTTCACCATTAAATGGTGTTCCAGAAGATGTTTGGAGGACAGAGTGTATCTAAAATGTAGGACTTTGATCAAGTAGTCATAAAATCTGAAAGCGTGAAATAGTCATGCTCTTACACGACAAAAACACAAAAAAATGAGGGGGGGGATTAGTTAATGGCATTTAGATACGTCAAATTTGAAACCAAATAGTTACAAAAAAGATAACAATTTACGTATAGATCTCCTAATGATTTGTTGCCAGGTTCTCACCATTGACGAGCTGCAGCAGTCCATTACTACGGTCAGTTACGTCGAGTTGAGTTGGCGGGACAAGGACCTGGCATGGGAGAGGACGAACTATGAGAATATATCGGTTGTAAGCCTGAACAACCAAGAGTAAGTGGACAGAATTTAAAAAAATAATATGCCAATTTTAGCAACCAGTGAATGTTTTTTTTTTGTCATCTGAGTTGATCCATTTCTTACGTCAATTATTTCACATAACTTTCGAGTTGATCAAAACCACCTTTCAAATATTTCCCATAATTATGTGTTGGACCAGACCTCAAGTTATATATTTAAAAAAATCTGAGTTGGTCTCCACTAACAACACTTATTTCTTATAATTCCGAGTTTGTCCAACTCTCGCGTCTTAATTCTTATAATCTGACCCTCATTTTTAAGCATGGCGCACCATTAAACTAGGTTAATATGCCTGATATTATTTTTAAAAAAATTATTAATACCAAAATCAAAACAATGACTAGATGATTGCGTCTAGCATCTGTATTCCATATAACTAAAATCTAACACAATAATATCGATGAATGCGCCTTGTGTATGTTTTAAATATACACATATTAAACACAGTTCACTTGATGAATACACATTGTGTGCTTTACCTATACACATTTCTAGCAAGGCGATATGCTTTTTATCTGCATTTCATAAACACATAGCTAACACAATGAACACTATGTATACAATTTAACTCCAGTGTTCCCCTTAAGCAGCGCACCTTCGTGCCGCGAAGACATCTGACAGATAGCGCGCAGCAGTTTAGAATTACCGCGCAGCAAGTTTTGTAAAATACTGTACATATAATGGATGCTGTGTAATTGCACTTGAGTTGCTTTTTTTTTTTTTGTTGTTTTTTTGTTTTTTTTTTGTTGCTTTTTACTTTGCACACGGACCAACGAACCTTAGAGGGAGCATCGCCTACACTTGTTTTTCTTACATACAATCTGATCCGAGTGAACTTGCTATATATCGTCTTGTATTTGTTGTCTCCCAGCTTGTGGCACCCCAACTTGCTTATCTCAAACTCAGTGGACCAGGACGCCAACATAATGCACGGGAACGAGCACCTCCAGTTGGACGATACGGGGCTAGTACGCTTGCCCTTGCCGTTATTCACTAAGACGAGCTGTAACCTGGATTTTACAAACTATCCCTTCGACCAACAGGTAACTTATTATTGTACCTCCCTTAAACCAAAACTAGTTCATACAACATACACTTGAATAGATTATCTCACACAATGGTGGTCTCAAAACTACGGCCCGCGGGCCAGATTCAGCCAGCGAGGCACTTTCATTCGGCCCTTGGAGACCTTTTAATCTCCGAAAAAATATACAATATTACCTGTAGTTTACCACAAAATTGTTTGTAGTCGGCCCTCAAACTGCATTTTTTACAGTTAATGAGCCCTCCGGCAGAAAAGTTTGGAGACCCCTGGTTAAGTTGAATGCGAGCTTGGCTTGCGTACTGAAGTTCACTGGTTCGAGGGAAGAGATTTGTCCTTGGGGTCAAAGATGTTCCTGAGACCTTCTGGCTCTGATTGGGCAACTGGCATAGTAAAACCATGATGGCAGGGAATAGCGAGATCGCTGATAGTCATGGCATGTACAAGGTTGCATCACTTGTATATAGTTTCTTAGCAGAATGTAGGATGAAATAATATTCTGTATAGATCCCGCTTGTGTAGCAGATAAGACCTTGGTACATCAAATAGTTTGACGCTGCCTTCGCCTCACTAAACCCAAGTACATCAACAATTTTACAAAAGCTAAACCAAGCAATGTACTAGAGGTACAACCATAACTTTTAGCCACGACCATTAACGTTTGAAAAGTACATTTTTCGTTCTATGACCCTCCTCTGTACATTATTTTTGAGCATCCGGCTCCAACGGCTACACCCTCATTTATTTCGGACTGTTACTGGTGGTGCCTTGCGGGCTCTATGTGAAGGAAACACAATAAATTATGGGTACCATGAGGCTAAAGTTTACCAGACTGCGCTTTTCTGGACACCGTCATTTGTGTTCCCTGTCTGGCGAATTCAGTACTGTCTTTGTGGGATTTGTCCTATCGCGCCATACAACGGAAAATATTATTTGAGCTCAAGGCGTTTAAAATGCACTTTTGGACTCTATAATTGACAAACATTTATTTGCTCTTTTAAATTCAAATTAAGTTGTAAATTTTAATTTTAATTTTCTTGTGGTGTCTAAAAAACACTGACTACAATTGCATCGTTGCTCATTTAAAAATAATTTATGTGTTAGTGTGACAATAATATTTTTTATCAATAATAAGTTTAAAATTCATTAGTTAGTATAAAAAAACAACACAAACCATTCGTAGATACTTAAAATTACCTTGTTATAATTATTAGTGATATATTCTTATAAATTTATTTTGAATTTTCACCTCAAATGTCATTATTCTCTCACTCTCTCTCTCTGCAACATATTCTCTTTAAAACTACTAAATTAATTTGCTTCATATATATTGTATTCCATAAGTTCGTTAAGCCTAAAATACTTGGCTTCATTATCATATCATCTTATCAATGACATTCGTCCCAATTAATTTAAGGCTGATTAAATTTTTACAAAAAAATCATTTCTATAGTACGACAGCTCAGACCATTAAACAAGTAATTAATCCACAATCTCAATTACAAGTCTCATAACATGCCAATCACTCCGTTGCCTTTCAGGAGTGCGACATCATTGTTTTACCCTTTTTTGACGATTGCACAATAACACTGACCTCAGATAACTCTACGAAATTCACAGACCCCTTTAAGATCAGCGGTGAGTGGTCGATTGAGACAACATCGTTGGATACGGAGATGTACACTTGGGGACAAAAAAATGTACCCATCTTAAGGTGTGTTTTTACAACTTAAAAAAAAATATTTACCACGCTTTCGTTCTTGATTGTCCGCAACAATTTAAAATTTTCAACATAAAATTTAACCACCTCTGATATTCCCAGAGATCTTAAAATTTTACCACAGATAGATCGTTGATTAAAATGCATCGTATCGAAATTTCAGATCAATCAAATATACCGCAATTAAATTAATGCATTTATAAAAGTTTATCTCTATATAGCATATGTATAGGTCTGCTGGGAAGTTGACACTCACGTGCCACATAATTTCTCCGCGTAACCGATCCCCGTGGTATTAAAACGTTTATCAGTCGCTTATGACGTTTTTCTCACCACACAAAAATAAAGAATTAAAAATAATTTTTAAAAAACCTCGTCGTCTGTTTTCTTGATCACATCATCCGGCTCTGTGCATCAGCGTCCAATGGTTGTTTAATCTCTTCTTATCCCGTCAGGGTTAATATGCTGCTGAAGAGGAGCGTGCTGTTCTACGTCATCACGATACTCTTGCCCATGTCCGTGACGTCACTGATGACGTCACTGGTGTTCTGGATCCCGCCGTCGTCGGGTGAGAAGGTCACGTTCCTGGTCACCATCTACGTCTCCGCGACGGTCTTCATCAATTTCGTCTCGTGAGTACTCGTTCAATAGTAGTTGGCTTCCTAGGATTTTGGCTTATCTAGACATTTTTTGGTTTGTGGTTGTGAGTCTCGTGAGTACTCGTTCAATAGTAGTTAGCTTCCATGGATCTTGGCTTATTTAGACATTTTTTGTATGTGGTTGTGAATATCGTTGTCCTGTAAACAGTGGGGAAGCTGGAGTTGTGTCTTACTATCAGTAGCACTAGAATGAAAATGGTGAGGCTGTGTCTCACTATCAGTAGCACCAGAGTGAGAATGTTGTTGTGTCTCCTTCTAAAAGTACCTCTAATGACATTGTCTTACGTGGAAAGGGTTTGGTTGTTTCTCTGCTTAAAGAGACTGCCAAGGGTCTTGTATTCTGTAGAAATAGCCTCACATGGTACTTTAAAAAAATCTTGTTCCATACGTCCAGTAATGTTTTTATGCAACGTATTATAATTATACGTGGTCGAGTGGTAGCGCGCTCAACTGGCGTACCGATGGTCACAAGTTCGAATCCACGTCAAGGCAAGGACTTGTTCCCTGTGTCACCAAACTCTGAATGGGTACCTAACTACCCAAAATTGGGCGGCTGGGCATTGCATGGAACCCTCATAGCCGTGGTCAGTGACCGCTGCATCACTTGCCAACAGATCCTCTCTTATGGTCTGTGGACGCATTTATCTTCTGCATAGAAGGAGCGTCTGTATAACTAAGATAAAATAAGATTTAGAATATGAAAAATGTACCTAGAGTGGATTGATTATTATCTTTGTTACTACAATAATGTAACCCATGTTGCTTGCTGAGGTTCTCCGCTATGTAAAATATAATTTATTAAGAAGTACGTTATTTTTAGTGTACTGAGCACTGACAGTATCGTAAATGTACACCACTAACTGTATTTGAGTTTAATTATTTACCCTCACACTGCCAGTTTTCTTAAAGCCATATCTAACTGGCTTATGTTTTTTTTTAAAATCCATGTGCCAGAGACACAATGCCCCGCAGCTTGTCCGAACTTCCACGCATCACCATCTTCCTCATCACCTTCATGCTCCAGTGTTTCTTCGCCCTCATAGCGACCCTGTTCGTCATCAGGCGTCACGGGCAACAGCTCCTTGGAGATTCTCGTGGATCACGTGACATTAACGGCAGGTGCTCAGAAACTGAGGCGCCCGGAGAAGAGGAGAAATGTTACGCCTCGGAAAGAAATGTCACAGGAAACATTGATGACGTTTCGTCAGAGACCAGAGGTTCCAATAAAAGTGGGCTGGTGAACAACAGGGTCCAACCTTTTAGTGGGGAAATGGCTTCGGGTTCACAAAGTTTACCGAAAACACGCCCCGGAAACAGCGAGATAAGTAGTAGAGGCAGACAAAGACTGGTCAAGTATCCACTCAAAGCCGAACAGTGGGACTTAATTTTTTTCGTCGTATACCACGTAGCTACCATTCCTTGCTACGTCAGCATGCTGCTGCCGCTGTTCTATTAGGTCAGTCGTCTGCTTTCTTGACTAGCTAAAAACCCGGAACTACTTACCCTATCTGAAATAACAATGGGACCAGTTTGGTAATATTCGATTTGTCAATTCTCAGACTGGGAAACGTCATATGTCAATAAGTAGTTTCTGTTTTAAAATAATATAGTCGTAAACAATGTAATTTGTTTTCAAAATTTTTTTATTACTTTAATAAAAATCCAATCAGCTGTCTCAAATAACATAGGATTTCAATAATTGTGAAATTTCTAAAAGAATACGTACTTTTTTAAATTATTTGACCAACTTCTTAAAAAACGGATATTTCTATTCACGATTTTCGCCATGTTATGATGACAAATAACATTAGACATTCAGAGTATTAAAAATACAGTGAATAAATAATTTAAATATCGAGGAAAACTTTTGGATTTTAAAATTTAAAAAGAGAAAAAAAAAGTTTCAGATGTAATAAGAAATTTACAACTAATAATTAACGTAGCTGATGTATAGCGATTTGTCATTCATGTAGTTAGTATGATATGAATGTTTATTTAATTAATTTATGTGTTATTATCTCCATGTAAAGCGATGTGAACCCGGCTCCATGCTGGGATACAGTGCTATATGTGACATTTGAGATGGCATCAAAGGCCCTGAGTTACTAAAACTCTTATAGGTCCCATTGGGGAATCTCTTGGCAAGCTCCCACCCCTCCCCCGAAGGGCGTAGTTGACAAGGGCACCCCCAATACGGTCCCCTCTAAGAGGGGGCCGCCTGGGCAGGGTAAAGTTCGATCTAGTCTCACCGTCCTGCCTCTCAAGGGGGTTTCCTCCCTAAGGAGGATGTGGAATTTTCCTACTTCGATCCGCCGTACCTGCGGTACCTGCGGTGCCACCACAGCGCATTAAACGGGTCTATATACCTAGGACTGTCGCAAGATAGGGGGAATCATCATTGTAACCCTCCCGGGGGGTGCGGGCAACCGCAGAACCAACCACATAGTGTTGGGTAAGGGCACCCCTTGTCGGGAAGGTTTCCTCAGAGCTGACGTCCGACCAAAGTTCTTCACGGCACTTTTTCTAGTGTTTTACTGGCCCTCCTGGCCCTAAACAGTGCCGTTCACTGATTCTAACTAGAAAGGGGGACGAAACGGCTGCCTCGGATGACCCGACCCTCAACGGGCACAATGGTTTTCATCATCGACAGAGACGATCTCCACCATGGTCGCCTCTGTCTTAGTTCCGTACGGCGGCTGTAATCATCTGTCTAGCTTCCTAGCTAGCCCTAACCGGACTTCGACCTTCCAGGTGCTATATAAATTATCAAATTGTTATAATTATCAATTATTATTATGTTAGAACTCTACGTGAGCCTACCACTTCTGTATAGGATCCATCCACAAAGTAAAATATTGATAAACTAGAACACATTCAAAAAGAGCAGCAAGATTCATTACTGGAGAATATTCAAATCTGACAAGAGCAACACCATTAGTTAAATCATTAACACAAGGATAGAAAAAAAAAACACTATAAAACTTTAAGGCTAAAAAAATATAATAAAGAAATAGACCTTTCTCGATTAGTGTAAATTAATTACAAGTAAAACAAAACCAAAAATAAATATGAATATTTTAACATTTTTACTCAAATATATTTTTTAAAAATTAAATGCCCTTTCATTATTACATATGTAAAATATGAATCAATGAACTTATTAAATTGCCCGTTAAATTTTCATTCTAAACGATTCTCAAATGTCACACATCGTACTAATTTGATTGAATAAGTTTTTTGAGTTTTTATGTGGGAAAATGATTGTTACAAAGTTGGTGGCGAGCACGTAGATCTAAATGTTTCACGTCACATAGATCTAGATTTTTTAATGGCTCTGCCCAAAATTTAAAAAAAAAAAAAACACATTATTTCTTTGTTAACTGTCAAAACATCTGTGTATGAGAATTTAAAAAAAATAAATTAAAAACAACTATTTTATTTTTAGCGATCAAGTTATAAATTGTTTATATTTTATCCACATAAATTCAGTGTTTGGTAACTTATTCGTACACGCGGGATGCTAGTGGTGTCTTGGTTGTTTGTACCCAACCGGATGTTTGTTTTTGTGATGACTAAATATACATTAAATATACTGCCGCCTGAATGTAAAACTGCAGTGCGCAATTTTACACAAGACAACTGAATCAGGGCTTTGAACAGTAATTGAAGGAAACGTGAGCACAACATCAAATGTGTTGCGTCAAGTTTAGAGAGTAGACAATTTGTTGACAAAAATAAAGTCCAACGATATGTCTGTTATGAAGATTAATGTCTTCAAACAAGGAAAGCGTTGATTCATTGTCCCTTAATCTGGGCAATTCTTTCAATTGTTGTTGGTGGGGCCGGCAAGTTACAAAAATCCTATTTTACAAGATGTATGAAACTATTTTGCCGATCGAAGTTTTTTTGCCTTTAAATGTCATTTCTTCCCTTTCTTCCCCTCTGTTTACGTGTCATATCCCCATAGGTTTATTAAATATCCTAGATACGAGCCGTGGCGTAACATGCGCCGCAGACTTGAAAGAACCGACGCACATAGCAGCACAACGAAATTGAAACAATGCGAGTGAGCGTCGGGGTGGGGGGAGAGAACTGCCTATGCAATGTTGCTCTCGAGACATGCACACTTCAGTTGTTGCTACATGTCACACGCCCCCCACCCTGCAACGACCATCGCTTACCAACCATGAAATGTGATTGGTTGACCCTTGCAAGGATCGTATGTCATGCTTATGTACACTCATCTTGAGCTTGTACTGGTGAATTATACACATATAGATATCACATATAAATTCAAACTATTCCCTGCATCAAAATGATCACGGAGTTAAAATGTGTTGACCATTTTAAAGACTATTAGAAATGTAGACATTTTTATAACTATCATGCAGCACTAACTTTTATATCACGTTGTACCAATCATAAAAAAGAATAATATACATTGAAGATTCACACAGTTTTGTTTAAAATTTCGTAAGTAATGTATCATTACGGTTATTTCAAATTTATGCATTTTTTTTTACATGTTTAATTTAAAGTGATTTCTTCAACAATGGATAATTATTTTGTTGCGATTCAAACTCATTTTTATCAGGAATTTTAACAAATCGTTTGCATCTGACTTAAAGTTTACCATAATTAATTTTATTTTTATTTTTAAAGCAACGGGCAACAGGCATTCCCAAATAACTTGAACAGCAAATGATTCTAAGCAATAAAATCTGAATAGTTTAAAAGAAAAACAAATACTTTGCATAAGATCAATTCAATAACAATATCCTCATTAATGACGTCACAACGATGCCCGTGATAATATTTCTGTAGTGAGATTGTGTTGATGGGGCAGTGTTGAAGGTGGCCCCCAGAGCACAAGGGTTTGAGAACCCTTCCACGTCCCTGCACACCTCATCAATTGTCTGCATCTTGAGGACTGAGTATGTTCTCTGGAAACAAAAAATAATAATATTTGGGTTTTTAATTATAAATAAGTTTTTTCATAACGGCAAAATAAATCGTATGAGTATGTACATTAGGTAGGACTATCTCTTATGCCCGTAATAAAATTTCTGAAGTGACATTGTGTTGATGGGGCAGTGTTGAAGGTTGCCCCCAGAGCACAAGGGTTTGAGAACCCTTCCACGTCACTGCACGAACTGTCAAGTCTGTGATAAAAGTTCTCATTAAAATGTATGTGTGTACTACCATTTAACACAACAACCCGTATTATAATGTGTAAATATTTCTTCAACATTCCGAAAAGATTTTTTTTTCATTAACACTAAAGTCTGTGTTAAGACAGACACGCATCTAAATTTAGAATGATAAATAAGACCCGAATTAACAAGGGCTGGAATTATTTTTTTAAACGCTTACATCGGTATCTAGGAAATTGGGATCTTAATACTGCATGGCATGAAAATCGTGTTTTCTCTCAAATGTTCACACGTGACTAAGCACTTTACACTCACGCAAATCAACTTTCCATTTCCATGGTTACCTGTGTTGTTTTTATACACCCAATGTCTCGCTATTGCGCAACTACATACTATCAATTTGAAGCCCGCTTTGAAAATACCTCACTACTAGTCAGGGGCGTCATTAGGGAGTTGTGGACCGCACCGACTGAAACCATAACACTGATTAACTCTAAGTTGTAAAAATTATGCTTCCCGTTATTTGGCACTGGGAGGCTATGAGAAGATCTTTGGGGTAGGTCGTAACGGAGTGACAGCATGAGCTACCGTTCTGGGTGACCCCAGTCGTAATGACGCCTCTGCTGCTTTTTTTTAAAAAATCTTCTAGTTTGTGCTGTGTGTTTTGTTAAGTCATGCTTCGCTGCCATCAGTGGCGTCACTGGGGGCAGCAGGTGGGGGGCGGTCCACCCAGGCAGACACCGAACCCCAGTTAATCATTTGGTTGTCATGTTGTCATCTTCGGACGTACAGATATGTTTTTTGATCATTCATTTTTTTAAAATAAAAAAAAAGCTGAACCTTATGACAGTCTGAGTACTTGAAACACTTAATTAAACATAATTTAAATGACTTTGTTAAATTACCATTTTTGCGAAGCCGTCATTTTGAGCACGGAACCACGTGACACCGACCAGTTCTGTCAGGTTCCAGGCTTTCAGAACAGGATTTAGGCGGATTTGGCATCTAGGGATAATAAAATATGTTCCACTTGTGAGTGTGTGTGTGTGTTGTTGCAATAGTTTTTAGTGTGTTCGTATCATGCAATTTTTATTTAGATTTAACTAGATAATAAATATTGTACATTTGCATTTGAAACAAGATGTATTTACAAGTCCTCATTTTTCATAGTGGTCATAATATCAAACTATTGATCTTGGGCTCATGCGAAATTGTGGATGGAGAACAAAAATGTAAATAAATTTATGTTTATATTATCACAATTTATTGCCGTGGAAATATTGCTTAATTTGTTTTTCGTTATTTCGCTTTTATCATTTGTACATGCCGGTTTCTCTCTCGAGGAAGGGACTGGTTAACGTTACGGAATGACACCATTGTCTCTAAGAGTGACAAGGATTTATACTAATATCAAATACATACACATATATATGTTTGTCTATGTATATGCATCTGTATTGATATACTTACATCCACCGACCGCCCGGGCAGAAGTCGTCAATGACAGAGTTGTTTAGAGTCGCGACAGGCTGTTTGAACAATATGAACATGTAGGTGCGTGGTGAGCCCCTGTGGGATAATAACACGTGACAGGCTGTTTGAACAACATGAACATGTAGGTGCGTGGTGAGCCCCTGTGAGATAATAACACGTGACAGGCTGTTTGAACAACATGAACATGTAGGTGCGTGGTGAGCCCCTGTGGGATAATAACACATGACAGGCTGTTTGAACAACATGAACATGTAGGTGCGTGGTGAGCCCCTGTGGGATAACACATGACAGGCTGTTTGAACAACATGAACATGTAGGTGCGTGGTGAGCCCCTGTGGGATAA
>MUZC01004686.1:11080-38398 GCA_002072015.1 Radix auricularia | reverse complement strand
GGCGTATTTTTTACAACAGTACTAACGTTATTGCGTTTTTTTGACAACAGTACTAACGTAATGGCGTATTTTTTACAACAGTACTAACGTTATTGCGTATTTTTGACAACAGTACTAACGTAATGGCGTATTTTTGACAACAGTACTAACGTAATGGCGTATTTTTGACAATAATACTAACGTAACGGCGTATTTTTTACAACAGTACTAACGTTATTGCGTATTTTTGACAACAGTACTCAGTCTCGAAGTCTTCTGTTGAGTAGGTCACGTGAAGGTTGGCGCTGAGCAAGGGGAAAGAAGTCTTGTTATCTCCCAAAGATGGGCCATCACTCCATATTACGGACAAATTAGTGGACTTTATGAGTCTTTGTAAAGCTGTGAAGGCATAAGGAAAATATGAATTATATACTATTCCTAGAGCTTGCTTAAGTATTTTTAAAAAAAGTAATTATTTTAACTTATTGGTCAGTTGTGGCCACTTTCACACTTGCAGGCGTGTATTACTGACACATTCCGGCTCACATTAAAACACATAAGCCCTTTATAACATAATAAACTTTAATCCAATACTAGAACTTATTTACAAATGATCAATGAAATCAGTTGAGCATTCCGCTCCTTCTAACACACTTCTCAACTCTTATTGCATTCTGGGATTCATCCCTCACGTGATCTCTCTCTACCAATCATAGTATCAAATACTATCATGTGACAATTATTCCGAGCGATGATTTAAGACAGCGGACAGCAGAGGGAACGCCTACCTGGCAAACGCGAGACGAGAAGCGGGCAGTTATCCAACAGTAGCTTCGCTCTCTGGGACTGGACAGAGTATGGGTCAGCCTCCAGGGTAATTATGTTCACGTGACTCGGTCCTGGAATCAGATAATGAGATCACGTTAAAAGGCGTTCCTCGGGTAATTTGACGTCCGACGGGATAGCACATAGAAAAAAGAGATCTGTTATGACCATTGGGTGGTGTTAACACGCTTCTATTTTTTTTTGGTTCTATGTGTGAAAAAAAATTATCGTTTGTAATCTCATTTTTTTCTTCTATAAAGACAAAAAGTACATGTATTTCAAAGTTGCTTGATAGAAAGTAATTAATTTTTGCGTGGTTTGTTATTAGAAAAATAGGGATAAAGCTTCAGAGATTATTTTATTATTTTGTTATACAGAAGCCGTCCATAAAGTACTTAACGCACCAAGGGGGAGGAGGGGTGTAAGAAAGTATGACAGTTTGTGACAGGGTGGGAGTCTGGCCATGTATGACGGCACGTTTTTATATATTAAATTTTAATTATTTTGTAATTTAAAAAAAATTCTTTAAAATTGTGACGTACTTGGGGGGGGGGGGCAAGGATTTGTTACAGTTTGTAACGGGGGGGGGGAGTTTAAAATGGTCAAAAATAGCGAGACCTACTTTATGGAAGACCCTAAAGGCTATGAAATCAGTAGCGTGTTTTATCTCACAAGTCCCGCCTTAATGTCACGTGCTTACATTCTAAATGGACAAGTAACTTAAAAAACAAACCAACACAAAGCAAACCCAGCATTTGTAATATTTTCTGTGGGACACAGCCTCGAGACTTTGGTATGTATTTAAGGTCGATATAAAGACAAACCACTGGTCTCTCGGCTGTTATATTATGATTACATTTACTACCCTTGTAGGTGGGGAGAGTGTTTGTAAATTTTTTTTTTAACAAAACCAAAGGTAACTCATACATTTTCAAGTTATGTTTACTTATTGTTTTAAAACATTCAATGATAGTAGTCATGAGGTTTAAAGACATTGAAGATATTTAGTTGTTTATTTCTAGTCCGGCAGCTGGACTTTATGAGATTTTAATATGAGGTGTATATTGTCACATAGAAAGGACTGCGATAAAGCTTTGAAGTAAACTACACGATTATAAAAAAATATTGTGTACTCAAAACAATAAATTTAAATTTACGTGTGTGTGAACGTTGTCTGTGTTCATACTCTGTGTTGATTGTTTATGTTTGCTGTTTGCTAGCATTACAGTAACTTACAATCACATTGATAGCAGCCAACGCATGTTAAACATGTAAACAGGGATGAAAGAGGTAAGTGAACACTGATAAAGGAGGTAAGTGAACACTGATAAAGGAGGTAAGTGAACACTGATAAAGGAGGTAAGTGAACACTGATAAAGGAGGTAAATAAACACAGATGAAAGAGGTAAGTAAACACAGATAAAGGAGGTAAGTGAACACAGATACAGGAGGTAAATAAACACAGATGAAAGAGGTAAGTAAACACAGATAAAGGAGGTAAGTGAACACAGATGAAGGAGGTAAATGAACACAGATGATATAGGTAAGAAAACACAGATGATATAGTTAAGAAAACACATATGAAGGAGGTAAGTAAACAGAGATGAAGGAGGATGACAAGAGCTGACTTACTGCTGGCCAATGAACTGGCGAGGTCACGTGACCAATCGGAGGGCACAAAGTTTCCCTGGTTGCGGTCCATTGTGGCCTGCAGTGCTTGGAGTACTTGGGTCTCATTCAGTCTCTCTGTTTGTGGGTACACGAGCACGAGGTAAGGGTTCTCACCCGGGAAGGGGTTCTGGGGCCCCGTGTAGTTGCTCACAACCTGGCCATAAGTATACACGTCATGAAAATTGTACATGCAATTGCGTACACTTACCCCCCCCCCCCCCCAAAAAAAAACAAAAAAAAAAAAACGTATACCCCAAGGGCTATCATGTATCTCAATTATCGTGATTAATTAAATGTACGAATTATTTCTTAGAAATATGTGTGTTAAAACAGAGAGAAGAACTCAGCGCACACAACCGCGTATGTTGTGGTGTACAATGGGAATGCCCACTTGAAAGAGTGCGCAAGAACGATATCTTTATTTAAATCAAACATCCCGCAGCTGTCATAGTACGTATCAGCATCTTTAAAACTTCGCGTCGATGTTTCAATAATTAAATCCTCTTTATCTAAATAAAAACAAAAATCCATTGAACAGACATTTAAGATCAGATAGTCAAAGTCATAGTAAGGGATTGTCTCAAACACGAGATTCACTGGATTGCTCATTAACATCTCGCTCGACAGTATGAACTATGGGTGCAAGCCCGTGTCCTGCATTGTCGGCACACCCGATTCGTTGCGTTGTATCCGCCTATGCTCAAAGTACACTCAGCAGTAGCAGACGTCTTTAGAGCTTATTAATTAACCCGGATATGAACTTATTTACCTTTGCCCCATTATTATGTGAAATCCGACATTCGTAAACACTGTTTCATTCTACGTAGCATGACGTTTCAAATTTTGGCAGAGAGACACCATTCAGATTTAGTCCCAGGGTAACGTCTTTTCCATATCGGGAATGAACTCAAGGTATTGACAATATGTTGCCGTTTTACCAAGTTCGTATGTCTTACACATTTACGGCGTAGGATGGGTTGTCGGAACGAGACAGGAAAATCAAATCTCTATTAACATTCGAAGCCGTATTTAAAAAATAAAGAATAGACAAGAGCAAATGTAAAAGATAAGATAAGATAAAATTTAGAGTGTATGCTGCAAAATGCTACGTCAGATGTATAAATAAGAATCAATGCCTCGGATGGTTAAAGATAATATGATGCTTTCAACTGAAGTCATTAAAGTAATGAAATCGACATTTTTATCAACGATTGAATAAGCTGTTAAAATTTAACATTGCATCATTTTATGGTCTTTGATTGGTAAATGATCGTGATCGGAATTATTGTTATGTTGCTCTAAAATACGCGCAACTGTCAAACAATCAGGAATGGGTGAGAATAGGAGCTCTCGTAAGCTTATTCCACAAACTTAAAACATTAATGAAAAAAAAATGAAAATATCTTGCGGTAGATTATTTTTATATTACAATTTTGTAAGCAACTTCAGAATAAAACAGCCAAATCGTCGTATGACTTAACTATACAGCCGCTCCTTCTAAAAAGAAGATTAATGCATCCACAGACCATGCAGGTCTGTTGGAAAGTGACGGGGCGTTCACAAGCGATGGCTATGAGGGCATTACCAAGCCGCATGTGTTTCCCTAACTAGTTTTAGGTACCCGTTTGGAGCTGCGTGGATTCAGGGACATCCTCGGCCCCGGGACAAATCCTTGCCTTCACAAGGATTCGAACCCTTGCTAATCGGTTTCGACAGCCGAGCTTGCATGCCACTCGACTACCGTGCTTAAAAGGCAAGATAAAACAACAGAAAACGAACTTGTTGTACATAAATGTGTATATTCAAAGAATACGTGATTTGTTTCACCCAATAAATTCAAGAGCCAATGCAAGAATGCTATGTCCATCGACTTACCGTCCCAGAGTCAAGGGAGCCCCTGTCACAGTTGATGTACAGCCCGTGCAGGTTGAAATGACCAGCGTCCCACACGACCACCGTGTACAGCGTCTGGTTGTTGACCACGTCCCAGGCCACCAGGGGCACGCTCCTCAGTGACCAGCTGCTGACCGTCGTGGGGTACAGGGGATCGACCATGAAGTTGGACACGGCCGGTATGTAGAACTCGTGACCGCAGGCGTAGACGGAACCTGGCGGTAGGGGAGATGACTTTCAATGTTTGGATTTATTCGTGGCTTTCAGCTTTTGAGTGCTACTTTTTAATTTTTTAATTTGGGAGCAGGAAGACATAAAATCTCATAGAAACGAGAACGAATAAAAATAATAAATACATTGATTCTTGTTTCATAGCTTGTTCACTTAAATTAAGAAAAATATCTTAACATTTATGTTTTCTTAAGATCGGTGCGTTTAATTGAAAGTACAAACAGTTTCGATTTTAAAAAAAATATAAGTAATAAATGATTTACATTTTTTTTAATGAAAAAGGAAGTTTTGATTTTTAATCTAAAAGTAAAAGTAAATTGCTTGATTTTTCGTAATTTAAATAAAATTTTATTAAAATTACTACAACACGAATAGATCCATACAATGACTCTTAATCAGTCATTTTAATACAAACTAGACATGTTTATTATTTTTTTCAATTTTTTCAAATAACTAACAAACGCACATTTGATAAATTTTTGCGTAGCGTTTTTGTTTCCCAACCCACTGTTTATTAATTTACAGTTTTGGTACAGTGAAATTTAGAAATAATTTTCAGGCCTTTTGATTTGCCGTAAGTCTTCTTTCGCCCATTTCAATTTTATACATTTTGAGAATGAAAATTAAAACTCAAGTCGTGAATTAAAGAAACAATTTTTAAACTTAAAAAGTATTGCAAACTAAAGGAGAATTTATTTAAGAAATTTAAGGCTATCAATTCAGAAAGGATACACAAAAAATACTTAAAAATTAAACACCTGACACAGAAACTTAGCCGTAACCTTTAAAATAATTATCTAAACAGTGTGATAACTAAAGATAACAATAAAAACTTATGGTCCTTTATCAAATCTAAAAAAATTGAGCCTTCAGGTATAGTCACACTAAAAGACTCAAATAATAAAACCTATAATGATAATGAAAATAAAGCTAATATCCTTAACAAATATTTTGCATCATCATTTTCTGCCTAAGGTGACAAGGAAATTTCAATAAGTTTAAATAAATTGGAAGAAATAGGTAACATAACTGTAGATGAGATAGGTATACATTCACTCCTAAAAAACTTAAAAATAAACAAAGCTACTGGCCCAGATGAATTACCTGCCAGGTTATTAAAAGAATTAAGCAATGAACTGTCCCCAATCCTTGTAGTTCTTTTTCAAGCCTCTCTAAACCAGGGCAAAGTGCCCGAGGATTGGAAATTAGCCTATGTAACGCCGCTCTTTAAGAAAGGTGATAAGTCAGACCCTGGTAATTACAGACCTGTATCACTTACTAGTATCACATGTAAATTACTGGAACACATAATATATAGCAGAATAGTTAACCACCTTGACAAATATAATGCCCTATGCCCACACCAACATGGCTTTAGAAAGAACAGATCATGTGAAACACAATTGATAGGCCTAATAGATGATCTATCAAAAGGCTTAGATAATAATGATCAAATAGATACAATATTACTAGACTTCTCAAAAGCATTCGACAAAGTTCACCACCTTAGTTTACTCAAAAAACTTAAATACTTTGGAATCTCAGGTCCCTTNCATCACTGGATCCAAGATTTCCTATTGGGTAGGGAGCAAACTGTAATAATTAATGGTTCTAAATCTACACCAATAAAGGTTAACTCAGGAGTTCCACAAGGAACTGTCCTAGGTCCCTTACTATTTTTAATTTATATAAATGACTTACCCAACAATATCTCAACAGGAACTAAAGTTAGGTTATTTGCTGATGATTGTATAATCTATAGAACAATCAAGTCAGAACAAGATAGCAAAATTTTACAAAAAGACTTAGATGAATTAATAAAATGGGAAACTAACTGGAGTATGTCCTTCCACCCAGAAAAATGTCAACTGCTAAGAGTAACAAAGAAAAAGAAACAAATAAATTCAAAATACTTCATTCATGGAAAAGAACTAACCCAAACTAAAGATGCGAAATACTTAGGAGTCATAATAAATGAGAAACTATCTTGGAATCCCCATGTCAATGAAGTTATTAAAAAATCAAACAAAACCTTAGGCTTTATAAAAAGAAACTTTTACAAATGTAACAAAGATATAAAACTAAAATGCTATCTCACCCTGGTGAGACCTATACTAGAATATGCATCTTCAGTATGGGACCCATCCACCAAAGAAAATATTGATAAGTTAGAACAAATCCAAAAAAGAGCTGCCAGATTCATTACTGGAGAATATTCAAAACTGACAAGAGTAACACCATTAGTTAAATCATTAAACCTTGAAACACTAGAGGATAGAAGAACCAAGAGTAAATTAGTAATTATACATAAGGCAATTAATTCTAATTTAGAAATACAACACAAAGATAACCTAATACAACCCTCAAATAGACATAAAGACAAAAACACCTTTCTTATTCCTTATGCAAGAACAAACACATACAAGTTTTCTTTCTTTCCGTCCGGTATTCGGGCTTGGAATGGGTTGCCTGAAGAAACCAGGAAAGCCACCACTTTATCATCTTTTAAAACTCTAGTAAGAATACAGGACTAAACACAAACCATAGAAATACGTAGGACGCAATAATCTTCTGTACAGAAGGAGCGTCTGTAACATATAAGATAAGACATTAACCTTTCGGTGCGTTGTACGTCACGAAGGCCAGTTTGACTGACTGGACACTTGTCATCAGCGCCGTCCCTTCGCTGACTTCACTGAGGCCGAACAATTTGGACGCTATGGATGAGTGGCTTGTGTCTGGGTTGGCGCAGGTTGGCGTGTCTCGTAACTCCTGTAGGACAGAGCGGTCACGTGAGTTATAATTTGTCAGATCCTGTACGATGTCGAAGTGCAACATAGGGGTAAGTCACTGGGACTTAAGGGGTTAACTCACTTGACTTAAATGGGTTAACTCACTGGGACAAAAGGCGTTAACTCACAGGGGCTAAAGGGATAAACTCACTGGGAATAATTGAGATAACTCACTTGGACTAAAGGGGTTAGCTCACTGGGACTAAAGGGGTTAACTCACTGGGACTAAAGGGGTTAACTCACAGGGGTTAAAGGGATAAACTCACTGGGAATAATTGAGATAACTCACTGGGACTAAAGGGGTTAGCTCACTGGGACTAAAGGGGTTAGCTCACTGGGACTAAAGGGGTTAACTCACAGGGGCTAAAGGGATAAACTCACTGGGAATATTGAGATAACTCACTGGGACTAAAGGGGTTAGCTCACTGGGACTAAAGGGGTTAGCTCACTGGGACTAAAGGGGTTAACTCACAGGGGCTAAAGGGGTTAACTCACTGGGAATAATTGAGATAACTCACTGGGACTAAAGGGGTTAGCTCACTGGAACTAAGGGGTTAACTCACTGGGACTAAAGGGGTTAACTCACTGGGACTAAAGGGGTTAACTCACTGGGACTAAAGGGATTAGCTCACTGGGACTAAAGGGGTTAACTCACTGGGACTAAAGGGGTTAACTCACTGGGACTAAAGGGGTTAACTCACTGGGACTAAAGGGGTTAACTCAATAGGTTTGGGGGTTATCTCAATATGACTAAAGGGGTTAATTCTATAGGACTATAGGGGTTAGCTCACTGGGACTAAAGGGGTTAGCTAAGTGGGTCTCAAGAGGTTTATTCATTAGTTTTTATTCATATATCTTTCTTTAACTTCTATAGTTAATCGATAACGTGAGAGTTTTAGCTGTTGCCTAACCTTTATAAACCAAGAGTTATTTTAGAATTATAAAAAAAAAAATATTTGAAAGCCGCATTGTAGCGGTGTGGGTCCTTTTGTGACTTATTTACCAGAAGTATTATTTATTATAATCTAATCATTCACCTTTTTAACTCTTTATAAAACCAACCTTTTGATGAAGACGTATCTGCGCTACATTAGCACAATTAAGAAACATTACAATATATTAAGTTACAGTTTAGGAATAGAAACACAGTGTATACGTATATAGACTGATAACTATGATCTACATTAAATTTTATGATTTTCCTCAGAAAAAAGTTCTGTCAGTATAAGATATTTAATTGCGGGCGCAATATCCCATGCGATAGAACAATTTAAAGTGCAACATTATTTGCTGAAAGCAGAAACAAATGTCTGTTGCTGATACATTCCAGAATCTACTCAAACAGCTTTATTTTTATTATTATTTTTTTTAAATTAATTTTTTATGTTTTTGGTATAATTTATATAAAACCATAATTATCTTAAAACCATTTTTTTCATTCAAGATTTCGTTTGTTAAAATTTTATATACTTTTCGACAGAAATGTTTTCATTAAAAAATGTCATCAAGCCGCAAAAAGGTTTCGCATGCGTCTCGTGAGCAGCGGTTTGGTCATCTTTTTTAAAAAATAATTATTCGAAAAGGATGTCGCTATTTATGCAAATTAAAAGATACACAAACGAACTGTGCTATGGAAACAATACATTCAAAACTTTATTTATGAACTAAAATCGGAGGCATCACTAGGGTTGGTGTCACCGGGGGCCGTAGCTCATGGTGTCACCCCTCATGATTTAACCTATAGAACTCCTCCAAGTTTTCCAGTGCCAAATAACAGTCTGGTGTTACCCCTCTGATGTTGTCACCCGGGGCGTCCCGCCCCACCGCACCCCCCCAGCGACGCTACTGACTAAAACACATGTAAACGTTTTGTTAAGTGATTTTATGTGTACTTTTTAAAAATGGTTTATATAGTCCTCAAATTTTACGTTTTGTTTCGTATTTTTTGTGGTCCCATCCTGGCCTTCAATTAGAGTCAAGCGATAGGATATCAAGGGAGCAAACTCACCGTAGGACAGCTAACATTGTAGGAGGATCCGAACCAAAACCTGCTGGTGTCAACTAACAGCTGCCTCATGCTTCGGACACATGTGATCTGATCGTCGTAGCACGACCTTTGACCTGGGCAGAGATTAAAAAAAATTAGATCCTTAAAAAAAAACCACACACATTAACCCACTTATCCTTATTAATTGTTTAGATTTAGGGCAAGGCGTGGGGGTGATTGGTGATGCTGGTCCCGCGAAAGCCTGACGAAGATTTTGAAAACATCAATAAATTCATGTTTATTTGAGATGGCGTATACGAAAGATGATCCAATGCTAACTCAATTTAGGTGAGCCTCTTTGTGTTTTTATGACTTACTAATGCTTGTAACGCTAATGAAAAGTTTCGTCCGCCATTGTTTAAGGGAAATCGTTCACGAGGAATGTAATTTATTTTTTTTCCATTTCATTAATTGTTGCTTATGTAATGCCACTGTAGCCTGACATTTAAACCCGAAAGAAAACTCTAGAAAGATAAATAAGGTTAAGGTAATCTGTTTAATCTCTTTTAGGGCCTTCGTAAAAGACGTCACGCAAGTTTTGCCCGATTTTCACCCCCCTCATCGCACGTCGTCACAAAGAGTAAGACCCGCCAATCCCATATGACCGCACAAGGCTTTGCACCCCGCCCCCCACTCCATAAAAGGGATTTTCTAATTGAAAATGAACATGATTCAAATCACTTTTTACTCATTAGAGTAATAATTCAGTGTAGACATGTACGCATGAAGCCATGTGAAACACCCTTAAATAGGTTGTAGAAATAAAACATTTAAGTGGAACTTTCAGAGTCGCACACTGTGATGTGACATCCCTATTTCTTTTTTTTTTTAAAAACCTACTCTTTCTCGTCACACTTCATAACATTTCACAAATAGACGACCCCTCCCACCTCCCAGGTGTGTGATGTCATTTATGCACGGCCTTTTACAAAAACTATTCCAGCTTAAACATTTGAGCTTTAAGATTTGGGCGTGTATGGGTTGCCTGAAGAAACCAGGAAATTAAACACTTTATCATCATTTAAAACTCAAATAAGAATACAAGACTAAACACAAATCATAAAACTACGTTGGACGCAATAGTCTTCTGTACAGAAGGAGCGTCTGTAATATATAAGATAAGATAAACGAAATTTACCGTCTTCTGGACATCTTTAAAAACACGAGCGAGTCTATGGTGACGTTTACGGGTAATATTTCTCGTGTAATTGTTTGTCC
Source organism: Radix auricularia (assembly GCA_002072015.1). Classification (NCBI taxonomy): domain Eukaryota; kingdom Metazoa; phylum Mollusca; class Gastropoda; family Lymnaeidae; genus Radix; species Radix auricularia. Next base: position 27,742 of record MUZC01004686.1, on the reverse strand, counting down.
CGTGTAAGTGTACAACTCCCTTGTCAAGTTTACATTCATCTAAAGGGTGTTTACTTTTAAGTTAGTGCGGGTATAGCTTCAAACTTTTAGTAAATTACAAGGAGCAAAACCATTTTTTTATATCCACGAACTGCTTACACTGTGTGTGTGTGAAGGGGGCTGGGGTGAAAAGTAACTGCGACAAAAATAAGAGGACGAAACATGTTTCCTATGTAAACTAATTTAAAGGTTTTTATTTTGTTGCCGTCGTTAGAACTATGAGGCATATAACAATGTGTCACGTTTTATTGAAGGACAATACTATACGGTCATTATGTAATGTGGCCACCGATCGTAAACGTTAGGTTTTCAATAAACAAAATGAGGGGGGGGGGGATTCTTTGGATTTCACAGCAGCTAAGTTTCTTAACTTTATTTATTATTTTTATATTCGTTTTACTTGTGTATTGTATGTTCGTTGAAAAAGGCTCTTTGCCGAAACGTTCGCTGTTTTGTTACGTCCGGTCAGGCTAACCCTGTCTGCGTCTTTTCGTCTTTTCCATTTAAGGTTTTCAATAAAAACAACAACAAACATTATATATATATATATATATANTATATATATGTATGTATAAAACTTTTTTTTATGTCATATTTTCTTAACGAATGTTTTTGTCACCAAGAATTTTGAGCGTATTTTAGAAAAAAAAATAAAGAAAAATCTAATAATTATTTTAATTATTTTTTTTTACTGACATTAGTAAGTCCCCCCTACGGTCCCCTAATAGCTTGTAATATGGTTTGAATTTGCGACTTGTATATTTATTTACCTGACAAAAACAAAAACTCTCACATCCTGATAAAATCTCAAACACGTTTGTTTGTTGTTGACGTTGTTTTTTGTTGAAGTTGTAATTTTTTACAATTGTTAATAAAATATGAAAACATGTTACATCATCTAAAATCTAAATAATTTGTTTGAACGAGAAGTAGTAAACGAGAACATTTTCTGTGAACTGAAATATAAATTATTTCGATTAAATGTTTACCCTTTTGAAAATTAAAGATCTGAATGCTTGAACATGAAATATTAATATACCGCTACACACTCTTTTTATGATACATAAGTTTTTCGATACATTTTTTAAAAAATTTACTTTAAAAAAAAAAGCCTTGAACTAAACCATCCGACCTATTTCACATTTTTAAGGTAATGTAATTCTGCCTTAGTGTTTAAAAGTCAAGGATATTTCTGAGTGGTTTTTTTTTTTTTCAACTAAAAGTGCAAGACCAACACATGTACACAAAAACTTGTGGCCCTCAACAATAGGGGGAAAATTGCGTAAACCAAAGTGAATGGCGCAGTGTTTACCTTGCCTCACCACGCTTCGCTCTTAGATTACTACACCAGTCACCTATTTTAACAACCCCCAGCCCACCATAATAGTGGAATCGCAGCTTTTACTAAATAAGTCAAATATTTTAACACACTTCCGTACGAATAGGGGCATTGTCACCATTCAGCTGGGACTGGGACTTATTTGATAAGTTCACTGAAAACTCAAGGTAACATTTGTGTAACGTTGTGGGCCAAAAAATGACCTTTTTGTGTGTATTTTGTTTCTGTAGTTAGGGAATTCCCCGTAAAAACCTTTCCGATATTACGTTCTGTCCTGTAGTTTGGGGTCACATAAGATGTTTTTTTTGCCAAAGTTGCTTGTAAGCTAGATATTAAGTCGATTGGGAATTCTAAAACGAGTTTGGGATTTTTGACAGTTTCAGATTTTAATTAAATACCCAACTGATCTTGAATATACTAATTTCAGAATAATAATTTTTTGTTTTCGTTTCTTTTTCCTGTGTTAATTTTAATTTGCTTCCATTTTAAAATAGTCTTTCAACTTGCCACCCACACCAAGATCGCCCATTTAACACACACAGACACCCACATACACACGCACTCATACACACATGCACACATACATCACAACAACGGCATCGCTTCTGGTGTTGACTCACGAGTCGACAGACTTAACCCCTTAGCCATTCTATTGTTAGTTTAGAGTGGACGAAGCTACAGAAACGGGTTATCTCAACCCACCCCATTTTCTTTCACTTTCTTTTGTAATGATCTCTTATACAAATCAATTACAACTGTTAATTTTTCATCTTTCTCGCAGACCAACCTCAAGTACCCCAGTGTGCATGGACCCAAAAAGAAGTCATAGTGGACTGTGCTACGTATAATAGTTTCGGGTCACGCATAGAACATATAACATTCTATGTAGACGTTTATCTCGATCTACGTTCTCATTGAAATGTTAAGACAAGTGAAATGCTAGGTATCAATCGAAATGATGTGAACCCAGGGACACCCTTAGTACACAAGGACCCGAACTCGCGACTTTCAGCAGGCCACAAGCTGGTAGAACACTGTTGTTAAGATAACTCAATACGTTTTTATCTGTTGTTGTTGTTGTTTGTTTTATTGTTGACAAGAGTTAAGGGAATCGGATCGAACTGAGCAATCTACAGATCAAAATGAGCCAACGCGTTACGTGACTAATCATCAACATTATTACAGCTAGTACATCACACAATGACTAATCATCAATATTATTACCTCAAATATATGACAATGACAAGCTGGTCAACTTTTAGCTTGGTACTTTCAGAAACCAAATAAGTTTTTTTCTTTTTTTTTTTCTTTTAAATATTTTTTAAAGAATTTAATTTATTAAGACTTTCAATATCCCACCATACAAAAATCGCGAATTTTTACTTTTAAATGGTCAATCAGCAGTTTTTACATAAATATATTTTTTTAAAAATTATAACTACGTCTTAAAATAACCTAAAAGATGCTAAAAGATTTTTTTCCAGATGTTAAAGATTTAAAAAAACAAACAATCAAAATCAAATTACCTGACATCGCTAACGTTAAGTGGATCCATATTATACTGCACACGATGGATCTCAGCATGTTGGATTTTCTTTGTTCCCGCGTATTCGAGAACAGAAATCTCATGAAAAAATTCAAGCACAAAATTTTGTCTAATCCTTATACTTTATATGTAAGAGTTTTTTTTTTAAAATTTCAAACTACAAACTTTTTTCTGCTGCTTATATTTAGCAAATCTTTTTTCTCTTCTTTCCGCAACTATCACAAAAACAAATATTGTCCAGTCCTTAGACCCGGCAAAAGTTTCACTAACGACACGCCAACTTTTATCCAATCTTTCTATCAAAGAAATGTAATACACGATTGCCACGAAACACAACTGGAGTAAAGGAGATGAGTTCGGGGGAAGACAACCCCTGATGGCAGTCAACTTGTAATCAACCTTGAGCCAGAGACCTGCCCTATAAATATCAACGAGGCACGCCAGAGTTATTTAAGAGACGCATTTAAAAGAAGTACTGCTATTTAACAGTGAAAAATAAAATTAATCGGCACTGAATCACTTTTGTATTTATAGTTTGAGTGTAGCAAAATAAACGGAAGGAAAAAAAACAGATTGTAGTTTGTCTCGTTACTAGTGTCCTCTCCAAAGACAAAAATAGTTTCGTTTCTAAATGGGTTCGAGTTTAAAAAATAGAAGTTAAAACGAAACAATTACAGCGGCCTTCTAGGTGACTTGAACTGAAGGTAGGTAAGTAAAACAATGCTGACTGGCGAGCTTCACTCCCATGTCAGGCTAACACAGGTGAACATTCTGCTGTGTCATTCCCCGCGCTTACATACCAGGATACGGCAAAAGTTTTCACTCCGCGTGCACTTGACGTCTCTTCAATGAAGAGCTGGTGACATCCGGTGTGACTGGCCCCGGATATCAGAGAGGAAACCAACACGGATGCTGACCACGGATACAGAAATACAGTGTTTTGATCTCACGAACCGAGGAGTGAACAAGGTCAAGGGACGTCACTACGTCATCTTTCAGCATAATGAAAAATAACACAACAATTATTTCTTTTGATATAATATTTTTAAAGAATAATGTTAATTCTAATGACATCAGTATTAGACACCTAGCATCCTGAAAAAATTAACTCAACGTAAATTACAAACAAACAAAAAATATAAGAAGTTTTCTCAGGAAGGGTTGTTTCCACACTCGCAAGAGGCTTCAGACGGGACTATGTAATAATAAATAATATAATAGTCCAAGTCACTCACTGGATCTGGAACACTGAGGAGCGATGTACGACAGTCTACAGCAGTTAATTTAGTTGAAAAATCGTGTGTTGATGAGCGCTGTAAAAATATTTAATATGATGATGTCATTGTTTGGTGTGCATCGGTGCGCAAAATACAACCCCTATTATTATTAAAAACTTTGCGTACATTTCAGAAAGTTTAATATTTCGTATTTATCAAAAAGTACAAGTTAGTTGTTTGTTTTTTTTTAAAAAGGGGGCGCCGCAGGCAAAATCTAGTTAATCAATAAAGGCAATCTTGAAAAAACTAATTTAAAACGAACACAAAAAACCAATCGATAAATCAATTTTATGAACTGAAAAACTTCTTCTTTTTCCCACTAATTATACAAACAATTAGAAATCAATAGTTATTAAATTTTTAATTATTAATTTGTATTATGAAGTACATTGAGCGATGTACAAATTATTCAAATATATTCTGCTAAAATATTAGTCAAAGATGTCATCACTCTTTGAAAAGAAATTTGTGTACCACCTGGCGAAATAATTTTTATTATTAACGGGTGTATCTTTTCCGAACTTTTACAAAGGCAAACTCATAAAGGGGTCACCAAAAATCTTCCCTTCAAGCTTCGTGACCGCGCCTATATCTAACCGACGCCTCGAAACAATTAAGAATTATCGTGATACAAGTTTAGTAAAATATTGCACATAAATAGATTTTATGCAAATTTGCAAACGTGTTTTTTTTTTATTGTTTTTTTTTTATTTTCATTTTTCATTTTTAAAAAAAAATAATTTTTGCACAGAAACCAAAGAATTTTAGAGGGGACTTTGGTCACCGATAAAAAACAACAACAAAAAAAAAACAACATACATGGGTTATGTAGGCATCTATACCCTGGGGCGGTATCTTCAACGTCAACCATACAAAAAATAAAAGCCGTGTTCAAATTTTTGAAATCTGACTGTAGCCGGATATTACCGGATTTATGAAATTATATCCGAAAGGGGTCGTAATGAGATTTTTAGAAATATCCGGTTTCCGGACTGACCACAGCCAAAGTCGAAATATGGTGCTCCTCTACAAAGAAGCCTCGTGAAACATTTGAAGAGTCTCAATCAAAGATCATTATATTTACTAAAGTCCTCTGAATTTCAACGTTAAATTGGCTTGAACTAAACAAGCTGTAGATTGGCTTAAGTGTAATAGCAGGAATGAGCAGGCCAGAACTCTTGATTTGATGACGTACCAATCACGATGATGTCGTTTGACAGACAGGGTGAATCTTTGCTTTGAAATAATTATTTTTTTAAATAAGGAAGTCATAACCGAGCACTTTGAAAACAACTAAACGAGCACATACCTTAAAACCTATGCCAAGAATGTATCCGCTTGTACTTAGCTCACATAGTGCAAGTTAGGCTAATGAACTGCCGCTAACTTTGAGTCGAAGAATCATCTTGGCTGTAGGGAGCTCGATGTCTATTGTGTAGAAGATGTAAGATTTTAAAAAAAAATTGAACTACAAACACAATACAAAAACATTAAATACACTTGCAGCTGTGGTAAGTGTAACCTTTCTAATATATTCAAATAGGTAAATTTTCTTTGACAAATAATTGTTTTTTTAAAATGAAAATATTAATGCTTTTTTAAAACTTAAAATACGATTACAGATATTTTAAAATTGAAATAATGATTACAAAAGAGAACTCTACAAACATAACACTAGTCTATAACTTTTAACAAATTTAATTAATTAAATTTTCATTTAAAATCTTTTTTTAAAAGAAAGCTTCAACGCTTTCGATAAACTGCAAAATGGGAAGAAAAGTCCAGAAAAAAAAAACTTGTTATTAAATATTTTATATTAACTTGTGGTGTCTTCTTGAGCCCTTGATTGCTTGCTTGATCGATTTTTCGCCTTCTTCATTGTCGGCTAGCGAGCTAAAATTTTGCATACTGACAGACAGGTGCGAATGATACAAATGATATATCAAAATTTCAGATCGATTGAATTTACTGTAATTACATGATTGAATTTTTATTTTTAGATTATTTTATTTATCTATATGTATTATGTTAATTTTTGAGTTGGTGTCGTGGTGCGCATTATGTTCAACCATCCTTTCTGTCGCAAAAAATAATGTGCGTATTATATTTATTTACAATACTTTTAAAAACATATTCGCGATCGGTGCGCATTATTTTAAACACGTTTTACGAGACATAACTAGAATTTTTAGCGCATTTTCGAGATGTCGAAATCGCTATTGCCCCCGTTTTGTCCGTCTGTCTGTCATCACCATGATCACAGGATCCATAAGTCCTAGACCCATGATGTATATATGTTTTTTGTATGTCCTGACCTGCCATTGATGCATCAACACTCAGTTACTCGATCCGTTAAAAAACCCCGTTAAAACTACCAAAAAACTTTGCGAATCGAGAGTTAACACTGGCACAAGGAACGGGCGCCATTGCCGGAAGTCGAATACATAGTTTTTCAAGCATTCAAGAGTGGTGTGAAATCGTGCAAAAGAATTAATTAGTGTTTTTTTTAGTTGACGTCATTAAAATATGTGTAAAAGTTTAGAGAGTTTTACTTCATCATTTGTGGTGACTTGTAGTTAGGTTAAAGAGAAAATAATTTTTTTTTTAAATGTAAAGAAATGACTTTTAAATTAAACAAAAGTATTAGGGTTTTTTTTTTTGTTGTTGACGTCATTAGAATATGTGTAAAAGTTTAGAGAGTTTTTGTGTAGACGGTTGTTGTGGCAAAGTGGGACGCCATTAGGTTTGTTTTTTAAAGCAGTGTCGAAATTTCTTGTGTAATAGTAATAGGAATTTTATGAATCTTGGAACAAGCGGTTCAGATACAATTATCTAAAACATATGTTGTAAATCTGTCCGTCCGTCCGTCTGTCATCACCCTAGATCTCAGCATCCAACAAAGTATCTGATGTAATTTCGATTATTCATTTTGGAAATTTTGTAAGTTAGGGATGATAAATTTTTTCCATTACGCAATCTACAGGTAGCTAAAAAAAAACAAAAAAAATATATAGAAATGCCACCAAAAAATTCACTTACATTAAACGCTGAAAATCGTAAAAAAGCAGGTCAAATTGAAGCACGAAGAGAAGCAAATCGAATCGCTCAACAAATTCGTCGTCAAAACCTACTCATTCGTATGAGAGAACAAAACCGAGATACAACAGCACGTCGAATAACTCGACAGGATCTACAAGTAAGAGCTGCAGAACAACAACAANCATAAAATCAGGTGTTGTCAATGTTCCAATAGATGTGAGAAAAACAATCCAAGCAATACCAGCACATCCAAATGCAAGCGGTGTTATTGAAGTGACGTGGATGAGAAGTATGCGATTTAAGAACTACTACATGAAAGCGCGAGTAAACCGTGCATCAATTTGGAATGCTGCAGTAGCTTTGTGCCAAAAAACACTCTACAAAGCTGAAGGAGTAGTGCTTGACAACAATTTCAATGCCAACAATCCAGAAGAGATTGAAATTGATTCGGCTGAAGGACAAGAAGAACAAATGGATGTAGACGAAGCGAATGTTCCACAAATTGACGAAAAGGACACAGAGTTGTTGGAGATTCGTGCACAGAACGAGAACTACATTCCAGAAGAGACAATGCTAGATTCAGCTGAAGGCATTCAATTTGCTCCAGGTGAAGACCAAACTCCACTACCTATCCTTATGGATAAGTACTGTGAAGAGATGGCTTTCCCAACAATTTGGGGAGGAGAGCCAAGACGATGCAATGAAAACGTCAAGCTGTCATTTGAAGATCACGTTTCTTCAGAAATTCGTCGTTTTGATCGTCGTGCTGTTAAACCAGAGCATCTTTTGTTTCTTTACAAAAAAGCAATGATTAAACAGCTTTTGAGTAAAGTGAACATCGTCTTCCGTAAAGCAGCGGTATATATGAATGTAACAGCACAGCAAGCAATCAATCGAGATTTCATAAACGATGCTGTTGCGAAGGACAACGTTTACCGTTTCATGAACTCGATTACTGGTTCACCTGCCTATTGGGAGCAACAAAAAAAGAACGTGCTTGGAATGGTGAGACAATTTGGAATTTTTTCACTTTTCATCACACTGACAGCAGCAGAGACGCATTGGAAGGAATTGCTCAAAATTTTGAAAATTGTTGTCGACAAACAAGAGCCTTCAGACGAAGAGCTGAACGACATGGCATTTGAAGAGAAATCGCGTTTGATTAGTTCAGACCCAGTTACGTGTGCATTGTACTTTGATCATCGAGTCAAGTCATTGATGGCAACTTGGAAAGCAAGAGATGGGCCTTTTGGAATTTATAAAATCGCTCATTACTACTACCGAGTAGAGTTTCAGCATCGTGGCTCACCACATATTCACATGGTTGTGTGGTTGAAAGATGCACCAAGGTACAATCCATACGAAGAAGGAAATACCTCAATGATCATTGAGTTCATCGATCAATTGATGACCACAGAAGACAATGAAGAAATGGCAGATCTAGTCAAATATCAAATGCATAAATGTTCATTTACCTGCAAGAGAATGGTAAATGGACAGCAAATTTGCCGTTTTGGATCACCATTCCCTCCAATGGATCAGACTGTCATTCTGGAACCTCTTCCAAAAAACCACTTCAGAAATATGACGAATGTTCAAAAGGATAAGATATTTGGAATCAACACGAAGCTGCAAAACCTTTTGACGACTAGTGCCAGGACGAATGGAAGTTTTGAAGATCTGCTTACAAAACTAGAGTGTACAAGAGACGAATACATCACAGCAATCAGAAGTACGATCAACAGAACAAAATTCTTTTTGAAGCGGTTACCAAAAGATTGCCTTGTGACTGGGTATAACAAAAAGATTCTGTCTTTGATGCGAAGTAACATGGACATCCAATTCGTAACTGAAGCCTATGCATGTGTTGGCTACATCGTCGATTACATCAACAAATCAAGTCGAGGATTATCACGTTTGCTCCGTCAATGTGTTGAAGATTATAATCGAGGAAATCATTCTCTTCGAGAAAAGCTCAACAAATTAGCAAACATAATGTATAATTCGTCTGAAATTTGTGCACAAGAAGCTGTCTGGGCTCGACTTCGATTGCCAATGTCATATGGCACATCAACGGTCGAGTTCATTAATACATCGCCAATTGAAAATCGACAACACATGCTTAAGTCCAAAGCCGAATTAGAAAGAATTTACGCAGAAAATCCAAACAGCACCGACATCCTGACAAAAGGTCAAGTTGAAAGGTATACAGAAAGACCAAATCAGTTAAATGACTTGTGTCTAGCTGATTTCGTTGCAAACTGGACTATAAAAGGAAAAGGTGCAGTAGATCCTTTGCAAGATGAGGAAGAAGCAGACGCTGTAGAACAAGAAAATGTAGATCGACGAAGAACAACAAAACTGAAGCTTCTAGACGGGACAGAAATAAGTGAAAGAAGAGAGTCAAAAGTCATCCGGTACAGAAGATACAACAAAGAAAACGACCCTGACAATTATTTTCGAGAGATGATATTACTGTTTCTTCCATTCCGAGATGAAAAGGCTGAAGTTGAAGATGTCAATAAAGAGGAAGTGTTCCTTGCAAATAGAGAGGTCATCGAGAGAAACTACAAAAAATATAATGAGTCAGACCTCGATTTCAATGAAATTTGCAACGAATTGGAGAAAGAGAGAAGAGTGCAAAATAATGAACAAGAAGAAGGTGAACAAAACGAACAAGCTGACGAAGAAGGAAGGCCTGACGAAGAAATCGAAGAATTTGTCAACGTCTTCGATTATGATGACACAGTTATTCAACCAAACATCGTATTTGAGTTCGGTGAGCAAGAGTGGACAGCAGAGCAAGTTCGAAAGTATGTTGTTCCAGACCAAATGCTGACTGATGAATTTTTGACATTGTGTGACAGATGCAATGAAAAACAGCGTGACTACCAAATGGAAATACGACATCATTTCCTCAACAAAGATTTACCATTTTATCACTTTGTAAGTGGTAAAGCAGGTGTTGGAAAAAGTCATCTGATAAAAACAATTTATCAAGATGTACTCAGAATTTTGAGGAAGGATGCAGGAAATGCCGAAGGTGTTGAAGTACTTTTGGTAGCTTACACAGGAAAAGCTGCACACAACATTGGAGGAATGACAGCACATGGTGCTTTTGCATTAAATGCAGGTGCAGGTCAATCAAGAGTGACAGAACTCTCTGCAGACAATTTAAACACACTTGCTGCACAACTTTACAAATTGAAACTCATCATCATTGATGAAATTTCAATGCTATCATCCAACCTATTTGACCAAATTCATCGCACATTGACAAAAGTTTTCCGAACTCACAACACAGACAAAATCTTCGGAGGTGTTTCAGTTATCGTTGTTGGCGACTTCAATCAATTAGCACCAATTGGTAGTTACGTTTTCGAAGCGAGATCAGATCCAATTGCACGAATAGTGGGAAATCAAATTTGGCCACGCTTCAAATACTTTGAACTAGATGAAGTGATGCGACAAAAAGACGACAAGCTCTTTGCTGAAGTACTAAACCGTTTGGCAGTTGGACAAATGACAGAAGAAGACAAGCAAATGTTCCGAGATCGACAATTTTCCGAAGATCCAATTGAAGTTGAGAGATCAAATGGAGCGATTAAGTTGCTACCTCCAGAAGGAAAACAAGCGATCCGTCTTTTCCCATATAACGCTGAAGTGGATGCTTTCAACGAGGAACGAATTCGAAGACACAAAGCTACAAATCCAGATGTACTTGCAATCAAATTTACAGCTATGGACACGTTGATTGGTAGAGTCACACCAAGACAATCCAATCAAGCACTTCACTCGCTGGAGAACAAGAAAACAAATGACACAGCTGGCTTACCAAAATCACTCGAATTAGTCGTGGGTATTCGTTACATGGTGTCCACAAACATTGACGTCAGTGATGGGTTGTTCAACGGCGCATCCGGAATTTTAAGAATGGCAGAAGTTTTTCAACGAAAAGTAAACTCTGTCTACATAGAGTTTGACGATCTAAAGATTGGATTGAAAGCTCGAGCAGCACGAAAAGCATTCATGGATGCACATAATATTTCCCAGAATTGGACTCCAATTGCAAGGACAAAAAAAGTTTTTAACGTCCTTCAAAGTGGAAGTGTACAAGTTTGCAGAGAGCAGTACCCCCTAGTGGTCGCCGAAGGAATTACTTGTCACAAGAGTCAAGGTCAGTCCATGGAGCGTGTAGCAGTTCACTTAGGTGCTAGAAGCTTGCAACGCAAACTGGTGTATGTTGCCTGTTCTCGTGCAACCTCCCTGAACGGTCTCTATCTCATTGGAGAATTAAGAGACCCGAAACCACCAACCAGAAAAGACTTCCAGGTGGATACTGAAATTCAGCGTTTGAAAACAAGTTGTTTACTTACACCACGGTTCAAGATGCTCAGAGATCAATCAGCAGACATACAACTTGTGTCATTCAACGTACAGTCTCTACACAAACACGCAATCAGTATAAGAGCAGACCAAGTGTACACAGTCAGCAACGTTTTATGCTTTCAAGAAATTTGGATGAACAACACCGATGATGCCGAAATTCCAAATATGGTTGAAGTCGTCAGAAATCCTAGCACAATCAGAAAAGCAGAGGGAACCATCATCTACACAAATATCAATTCGGGATTGATGACATCACAACAAAAATCGATAAAACAAGAGTCTGGTCAACATCAACACATCGAAGCAACATCGTGTATGGTTGATGACATTGTCGTTATCAACATATACAAAAATCCAGCAACAAACAATCGGTTTTTCAAAGATTTCATCAATGAAAACTTTGCAGCACAACTCAATCAACCAAACGTCATCATTTGTGGTGACTTCAATCAAGATCTTAGCGGCCCAGGGGCAGAAATTGAAAACTTTTTCGAAACAAGCTTCAACATGCAGCTACTTTCACCAAGATTGGCAACCACGATCTATCAAACAACAATTGACGGAGTATTTGGGCGATTGGCTAATTACAATTTAGAATGTTTCATTTATGAGTCCTATTTCAGTGACCACAAACCACTTGTAGTTAGATTAAAGAGAAAATAAAAAATTATAAAATGTAAAGAAATGACTTTTAAATAAATTTTTTTCAGGTATATTCATTACACAAGAAAATTCATAAATATATGTCTAAAATCTAAACACAATTAGTGATAACTACATAATGCTGATATCTAACATAAGTACTGATACACAATACGAAAATGCGCTAACACGTCCTGAGTCCAAAAAGGGACCAGGCTTAACATGATTTTTTTTTTCGTATTGTCTTGCGCTGCGTATCATAATTAACATCCTTATAGTTATGTCTCGTAGAAATAAAAGGATTCAAAGTATAAAAAACTAGCTTTTTTAATGTTTTAAAAAGTTTATTGTTCTTTCAAACCCAAAAAGAAAAAAAAACACATCCTAGAAATATTCAGGACTTGATGAAAGGTCAAAGGTGAGTTGGTCCCGTCGTTGTACGTCCATTCTCTTAAGGATCTACTGTTTACTTTGTCAGGTAGCAAAAAGTGTGTACGGATATGTGTCTTAAGGTGTATCTATCTGTATGTGTGTGTGTGTTGAGATTGAGATTGAGTGAGTAAGGGCTTGGGTGTCTCTATGTGAACATGTGTGTTTGTCTTTTGGTGTGTGAGGGTATCCATAAGTGAAGGCGAGAGATTGAGGCAGTGAGTGGGGGGTGAGGGTGGTGGTGGTTTGTTTTGGCATTAGAGAAATTTGATCAGGTGTCGCTGACGGCCTTGACACCGAACTTTAATGTTTACAGAAGAAAGAATTATTGTTAGTGCCTTACCTATCACAAGTGCACCTAATCTTCAGAAGATTATTGCGTCTCTATAACGTTGACACAGGAAGGAATAGTAACGTCTGAAGTATGCGTCAGCTGCAAGTCTGTACAGGTAAAATTAAAAAACAAATACCTAGCTTTTTAATTATGGCCAGGTCTACAGATTTCATCTGTTAGAAATTCGTTTTATGTAAATAACATGTTTTTGTTAAGAATACGGATATATTCAAAGCTTAATACATACATTTCTTTCAAACAAGAAATATGGTTCTCCTGACTTTTAAGTATGACTTCAGAAATAATCAGGTTATATTTAATAAATATTTTTTAATTAAAATTTTTAAAAAGTGAATGGACAAAACGATTGACAAAAAGATAACAACAGTATTAAAAAAAATTACACCCAATATATGTCTCGATGTCAGAAGAAAGTTTTTACCTTGCTTTAAATAAGTGCGAAAGTTCAGATATCTCTGGCTAAATTACGCTGATCTAACAACTTAATGTCTTTATCCTACGATAGATATCTCCAAACTCATACCAACACCTCTGAAATGTCATCCTAATTGGCTACTCAAAAGCACGTGATAAATTGACACTAGCCAATCAGATGAGAATGCCTTCATCCCACGCAACCATTGTCTATGACGTCAAAAAGTTTTAACAGCCCGCTGTGAGCTGGAATGTTAATAAAAAATACTTCGTCGGTTTATATAAAAGTGTATGATGTTTTATTTGAGCTTTTCTCTTGTTACTAAATTCAGATCTCTCTAAAGAGAATCTATTTCAAGCAAGTAAACATGGCGAATGAAAATAGAATTAATGTCATGAGCGTCAACATCACAAACATTCATTTTAAGAGCAATTATTTCAAGAACTTCAATAAGAAATTTGAAATTAGGACTCTGATAGTAAACTTGATACTCTACAATTCAAAAAGTGTGTTTGATGCCAACCATAAAGGACGTCAAGAATTTGGGGGGAGGGGAGGAGGATGACACTTTTGGGACTAAGTGTGACAAATGGGAGGGGGGTAATAGCATGTGACGTCAACGTTGAATAAAAGATCAACATAAATATTTGTGTGCTTACCATTTTCTTACATTATATTTTACATACGGTTACGATACTAGCATTACACTACATACATACTTAGATGACAAAATGGTTTTTTTAATGCTAATGTTCAAATACGAAATATGGCAGTTGTCCTGTGCGATATGACAGTTTCTCTAACTGCTGTGACAAACTCACCGTCTGCTGTGACAACCTCACCGTCTGCTGTGACAACCTCGCCGTCTGCTGTGACAACCTCGCCGTCTGCTGTAAAAACATTGTCCTCTCCTTTGAAAGCCTTGCAGTCTCATGTGAAAGCTTGGCCTTTTGTTGTGACGGATTTGGCTTTTCCTGTTACAGAGTTGTCGTGTTCTATTGCAGCCGTACTATCTGATGTGACAGGCCAAGTTGTTTGAAATTACAGGCCAAGTTGTCTGATATGACAGGCCAAGTTATTTGATATGACAGGCCAAGTTGTCTGATATGGCATCTTTCCTAACTGCTGTGACAGCTTCACAGTCTGCTGTGGCATCCTCGATTTTTTTTTGTGTCAGCCTCGTCGCATTCTGTGATGCCCATGCTGTTTGTTATGAAAGTTTCGTCTGCTGCTTTTACAGCTGCTCCGTCTGCTGTCACATCCTCGCTATCTGCAGTGACAGTCTCGTTATCATCTGTGACAGCCTCGCTATCTGCTGTGTCAGACTTGCCATCTTCTGTGACAGTCTCAATATCTACTGTGACAACAAAGCTGTCTGTTCTTTTAGCTACGCTATCAGCTGTGACAGCTTCTTATTTGCTGTAACTACTACGTTATCTGATGTTACAGCTTCGTCGTCTAATTTGACAGCCTCGTTATGTACTGTACCAGTTTCGCCTTCTGCTGTGAAAGCCTCACTATCTCTATGTGACAGCTGCTCCATCTGCTTTGACAGACTCGCTGTGTGTTATGAAAGAATCGCCGTTTGCTGTGACACTCAAGCTGTCGTCTGTTACTGCTTCGTCGTTTAATGAGTCATGCTCAAAGATTTATCTGTGGCCCTTACAGAACAACTAAAATCACAGCTGCTGTGGCAGTGGAAGCGCTCCTAGTTTATGCATCAAGTAATGGAACTTGATAGGACGAGATCATTGAAGCTTTCGCGGGAACCCACGTGAAAGTGTTCACGGTGGATCCGCTATCTTGAGAGAAAGAACTGCAGGATATGGAGCGCTTGGGGAAATTTTGGGACGCTATTGGACTATTGTATCGAAGTATAGAGCTTAAATCTATATAAATGACGATGGAAGTGTGCACCAAACAATGCAGGGATCGGATCTAGTAGCTATCGTCATATTAGTGTTTTGGGAATCGAGATCAGCTCTAGATGTCTTGAAAAGTGAGTAGTGTAGCACCCACTTGTTTGAAGACATCTTAGATGACATGGGAAAGCTCGAAAGATTCGGGGGTAAGGTGACAGTGCAGTGGATCCCGAGCCACGTGAATATTGACGCCAATGAAAAAGCAGACTCCTTGGCAATAACCGGGGTAGCCCAGCCCCAACCAAATGTCCCAGTCACTTATCTCCGTGCAAAGACCTGATTTATGAACCACTTCAGGAACAAGTGGTACCAGAAGTGTGCTAACAATACGTCTGCCAGAGGGGTATTCGCTAACAAGCTCAGGCCATGACTATAAACATCAGAGTTTACCAACTCCAATTCTCAAGTAACTCATATTTCAACAGGCTAGACCTTAACACTGACTCGAACTGCTGGCTTTGCATCCTAGCTTCTGAAACAGTACTACACCAGTTCACTTCGTGTCCCAAGCTAGACATAGCCGGGGTGTTAGGGAGGCAAAAGAGTCTTGTCTTATCCATACAGACGCTCCTTTTATACAGAATTTGATGCGTCCACAGACCATGATGGTATGCTGGCAAATGATGCAGCGTTCACTGGCCACTGCTATAAGGGTTCCAAGCATTAGCCAACCGACTTTATTTTCTAAACTAGTGTTAGGTACCCATTCAGAGCTTGGTGGACTCAGGGAACCTTGGGCCACGGGAACAAATCCTAGCCTTCACATGTATTCGAACCCGTGACCGTTTTGAGTCCGACGTGAAGACATTGTTGTGTGGCACTGCTCAGCATATGAAGCAGGTTGCTCATGTATGAGCCAAGGCCTTAAGAGGCTAAATCACAAAACAAAACAAAATAATAATAATAAGAAGACATCATTTCTATCTGCAGTGACAGCCATGTCTTATTTTGTGACATTGTCAATGTAGGCTATTAAACCATTGGCAGTCTCATATGACAGCCAAGCTGTATTCTGGGGCAGCTTCGTCGTCTACTGTGACACCATCAATGTCTGTATTGACAGCCTCGCCTTTTGCTGTGACAGCCTCTTTATCTTATTTGACAGTCTCTGACTGTCAGCTGTGACAGCCAAGCTGTCTGCTGTGGCAGCCAAGCTGTCTGCTGTGGCAGAATCGTCTAATGTGTATTGTTACAGCCAAGCTGTCTGCTGTGGCAGCATCGTCTAATGTGTATTGTTACAGCCAAGCTGTCTGCTGTGGCAGCATCGTCT